>JAODUG010021590.1:0-21288 GCA_027564795.1 Aphredoderus sayanus
ACTGCGTATAGCCACTTTGTTCCCATTTAAGATAAAGATAATTAAATCAGCAGCTAAATGAGGGAGTGTGCTGCTGGCGTCACCGTGGTAACGGCTTTGATGTTCTATTTCTGCGCGATAGTATCATCAACAACTCGTCAGTCCCAAACTATCACGCCATGCACACATCGCATGGACACATGTGCCACACACACACACACACATTACACATATTTATGCAATGTGTACCCATTACGTCCTGTTCCTCACACCCACAAACTCACTGCATTGTTCCATCTCTCATTCAACCCCAGTCTGTTGATATTACCCTCATCCCATTCCCCCTTCCTTCCTTCTCTCCTTCTCCAGACCCCTCCATCTCTTTTTTTCAAATCTGCCCCCCACCACCACCACCTCCTTCCTCCCATCAGCAGGTTGCTAGGCAACTGTGCTCCATTGATCTAAAGGAGCAGGACGACAAGCTCCCATAACTGTCATGAAAAACACATCCACACGGGCGCACACACACACACAGTCACATGCACACACATGCGCACGCAGCTATTGGAGATGTGTATCTCCCTCACACCTTTAGAATGAATACATCCTGTCTTATCTGATCTGACTAAGGACAAGAAACAGGAGGAGAAGAGGAGCGGCAGAACAGCAGAAATGACAGAGGAGGAGGAGGACAGTGGATGGCTTGTTATGTCGCTTAGATACAGTACAAGTAACCCCCCACTCCTCCTCTCTGGTTATTGTCAGTCAGTGTTTCTTCGTCGCCCAATACCCCAAAGGAACCCCTTCCACTATTATATTGCTGTTGAGGAATGGCTAAAATTCCACCATGGCTCCCCGCATAGTCAAGACCAATTTTTTATTCCAGGCAAGAAACTGGTTCAGTTCCATTTACTCAATTTCAGCACACGCTGAAATAAAATGAAATAATAGAAACAGCGTGTGGTCAAACCTGTAAGTTGATGGGACAGATCAGGTTGTCCATGGAAACTGCAGTAACTTTAATGAGAACTGCTGCCACTACTGGCCTGCAGAGAGTCTTGCGTACAGTTTTCTACATACTGTATATTGTCATGAATATTCATAAGTCTGCATTAAATTGCCATTCGTTCAGTTGCATTTCAAATCTCAACAGTACACATGGGGCAGAATTCTGGTGTTGTTCACAATTGAATATTCCATCGTAAAAACAATGTCAGCAGCACATTCTGTAATATTTCATCATATAATCTGTTAGAAGCAATATGTGCTTATGCACAGCATTTTACAAAAAAACATATAGATTTACAGTATAAACCATAATACAGTTGATAAACGAGATATCATACATCTATATATATAAACGAGAAGCTGTCAGCATTTCTGAATGAACCATCGAGGGTTACCTGTTTATGCAGGAAACATAAACGAGAAGCATCCAGTTGAACAACAGAATGTTGTTACTGGACATCAAAATCACAGGAAAGCTTAACACAACACACTAACACAGAGAAGGATGCCATGGTCATCTACAGTACCTCCAGGATTAGCAACACGTGCTGCATAGGACAATGGATCCTCTACACAGATGGGTTATAGGGTAAACACAGTTGCAGCAAATAAAATGAATAATGGGGTCTGTATCTTCAATGCTTGCTAATCAGCATGCCTAAATCAAATGTACACCCATTATTCATTTTATTAGCGGCAGCTGTGTTTACCCTGCTGTGACACGTCTGTGAAAAGGATCCATAAGAACAGCCAAGAAAAAAACTGAGAGGAGAATCAGCATAGATAACATGGAGCACTCTGAGATTGAAGAGGCGAGACATGAGATGCAATACAAAATAGGTTTTTAATCTAGTATCTGCACCCCTTATCAAAAGCTATACACTATCTCTTGCCAAGCCGTCCTTGCACAAGTGACTTGGTCCTGGTTAAATAACAGAAAAATCTGTGGCTGACTCAAAATGTTCTCATAGCAGAAGTGTCTGGGGCATAATTTTGTGTGAGAAGCAAAAACAGAAAAAGTGACAATTAAACCATGTCTTGACGAGAATTTGAAACACACAAATAATGATGAAATTTCACAATCCTATTTAATCATAAGCATGATCTCCTGTTGGTTCCTACAGCATTGACTCCTCCCACACTCCTCGTCCACCGCCAACTTCAGCTCATACACGAGGCTTTGTTCCAGCCTATTTCCAGCAATTATCTGCTTGGTTCCACTCTGACGCAGCTATGAGACCCCTTCACAACTTCTCCGTCACCAAATGTTTCCGGTCTCTCAGTATAGAAGCGAGATCCTTTTCTGGCATCAAACACCTGCCCCACCCCCTACTTTCTCTCCACAACTATATATTGGCACCAGCTCATATACTGCCTGTGTGCATGTTGGGTCCAAATCGATAAAATCCACCAGTTCAGCTTCTCTCTAAAAGACGAAAGACTGTCCATCGTTCCATTATTTGCACCATTATTTGTCACCAGAACCACCAATATATCCTATTTGCAATTGTGTCCTTTAAATGTGGAGTGATACTGTAGAAAGGTTGTTGATATTTGAACTTGAACCATTATTTGTCACCAGAACCACCAATATATGTCCTTTAAATGTGGAGTAAGTGATACTGTAGAAAAGTTGTTGATATTTGAACTTGATCACAAACACCTCTCCATTCAATGCAATAGGATCCTCCCTCAGAAGCTCCAACACCCCAAATTGGACACGAATTGCCAAGGCTGGGATAATTTGGTGTGGGCCGGTCTGCTATCCTGGCTCCACCTGACTTTTGCGCTCAGATCAATTGTGGTATAAAGCTGTAGAAACTATACGATTGTTTACAGTTGTTTCAAAATTCACCGGAGGTCAATGACCATTAGGATGCAACGACTGTAAACAATCCCCAAAGGAACACACAGTTTATTTTGGCTCTGGTTACTTACCAGCTAGTTATAATTCCGTACCACTTTGTTAGAAACACTGGATTAGTCTTCTGCACACGCGGACATATAGCCGACAATGAGGAGATATTTGCAGAATCTGACAAAAACATAAAATGATCGCTATATTTATTAGGCCTACTGTATAGGCAATAGACTGTACCGTATACATAACACCCACTAGCCATACATTATTTTGGCAACTTTCACTTATACCAACTTAACAGTAGCCAGTTGTGTTGTGTACTGTAGGTTATATTATTGTGGTAGCCTATATTTCCACAAAAAGAAAAAATACATAACATAATAATATGAGATAACATCTCATAACTGTCCTTACAACTGGCCTATAGTCGAGTCCAACACAAATCAAATAACTCGCAAAGTGCATCTATCTACAGACCGGCCTGCTGTTTCGATAGCAGTAAACTAATCTGGTAATGCCTTATCAGAAGTAGAAAGGGGAAATTGAGTGTACAATATTGCTTCACAGTCTAAACAGAGATCTTGACAGAAAGCCAGGTTTATACTTTTTCATCGACAAGATTTCTTACTATTAAATTCAACTGAAGCACAGTTGAATGATTGCTTTGAGGTACAATGCTTTATGGTACAACAAATTACAATACAGTAGTTTCGTTCTGAATGACGACCTTTCCTCTGCGAGAATTTCACTTGGATACCCCTTACAAACATGGCTACCTGGCCGTGATATAACTGTTTCCGGGATGGGCGGCTAAAAATATGAAGCTCTGTTTTGGTTGGACAGCCATCTGCTTTGACAAATTTCGTAGTTGGTTGCTCTGCGTTTGTGCCACAGGCAGTAACATGCTATTACAATTTACTTAGCCAAATATGCCTTACATAAGAACGTCATGTATATTATTGACAAAGTTACATTTAGAACAGTTATTATTCTGTGTTAGCGACATCTCTGTACCGGACTATTATCGTTAGTTGTTCCGGTCGTTACGTTGTCAATAACCAGCTGTACAGTACTGTAGACGTATCATGTGGGTTTTCGGGTACGGGTCTCTAATATGGAAGGTAGACTTTCCATACGAGGAAAAGCGGATTGGTTACATAAAAGGCTTTAGTCGACGTTTTTGGCAGGGCAGTACTGATCACAGAGGAGTACCAGGGAAGGTAAGTACAAAGCCTTGGAGCAATGACCACTTGATTTCAGCCAAGCTCCAACTTTGTGGTCAAATACAAGAACGCTAAATAATGTAGGCTTAATTAGTTTGTATTGTTTAAATGTCTGCCATGAATGCTGAATTTGTTCGATTCAGCAATAGCCTACAAGTATGCCTAGTAGCTTAACCCTCATGATGTCCTTTGGGTCAATTTGACCCAAAACACGAGGGCACCAATCCTAATTCTCCATTTTACACAGGCATATGATGTGCACTGCTGGCTCTACAAGGTGTGTGTTTGAAACCCGAGGACACCAGCAGGGTTAAAAGGCTCACACAAAAAACAAATACATAAAGAAATAATTAATAAAGAAATAAATACAGCAATGATTTATTTCTGGTGAGAAGATGCGATATTATAAGGACATAATGTGGGCAAAGTAGCCTATGCACCTAAATGCCAGACATTTACAAAACATTTTACAAAAAAGGGCCACTTCACTTCTCAGCAGATGAGCACAAATAGAATGATATAAAACTATACAAATAAGTAATACCTTTTTATGTTAAGTCCTTTATTTTATTTTATTGTCTATTCTGCTCACAGCCTGGTCGTGTTGTGACCCTCGTTGAAGAAGCTGAGGTGAGCCAGTGCACCAAAATAATGTTTTCAAATTCTTGCAGTGTATATTAAACAAACGCCAATGGAAACTGTGAACACTCACTATCAGTTATTAAATGTTGTACTCAGGTCTTTCAGGGATAAACTGTTACAATTTATTCTGTATAGCTATACTTTACCTACTCTCACATTCTCTTTTGACTGTAGACTAGTTGCATTTAATACCCAGTACATATACAGGGTGAATTACATTTAAACATATGCATCCTCCATTCTCTTCTCTGTCAGGGATGTGTTTGGGGCGTGGCTTATAAGCTACCAACTGGTCGAGAACAGGAAGTGAAGCGCTACCTCGACTATCGAGAAAAAGGTGGTTACCAGGTTGTCACGGTGACATTTCACCCACGTCCACCGCTTACATGCCCTCCTGGTCAGGCACTGCTGTACATTGGCTCCCACGACAACCCAAACTACCTTGGGCCCGCCCCTTTGGAACAGATAGCCAACCAAATAGTCAATGCCTCCGGGCCAAGTGGGCGGAACACAGAGTACCTGTTTCAGCTGGCGGATGCTCTGAGAACTCTTCTTCCTGAGGACTCAGACACACACCTGTTCTCTCTAGAAACCTTAGTAAGAGAAAGACTGGAGGTTTTGGAGAAGTCCTCATAATAACATGCAAATATATATACTGGAAAACGAATCACCTGTTCACCCTAGGGATGTGATGACACTTCACCAGTGATGAACCTATACAATTACCTTGCACCTCGCACGAATGGTGAATTAAACAGAATTGGCATTCAGAAATAAAGTACAAAGGTCCATCTCCTCACAGGGAATACATTTGCCCCGAAGGACGCCTAATTTGTCATTGCCCCAAGCCTAGTGATATCACTTTCCTAGTGTAAACTGTAGCACACACATGCTGAGATGATCTGGTGACCCATCTTATCTCAGGATTATATATATTTATATAATTTCAGAACATGTTGAATTCCACCCATATCACACTTGAAATAAGCCATACAAGTTCAACCTGTTCATTGTTAGTGAAATCTGCATGTGTTATGGCAAGCAAATGTTCAAACAGCACCAGACAAAAACAATAAAAATGTTGACTGATTCTCATTCATTTTCTCTCTCACACACACCAGGCATGTGATATAGATAAAATCAACACTGTAATTACCATATACTGGAAATTACACACACAAACACACAAACATAAATAAAACCACTGTAATTACCATATACTGGTAATTATACATCCACACACACACACAGTAGACTTAACAGTGTTTATTGACTTTGGTCAGTAATAAAAGCTGTACAGCAAATAACAATATGGTACTAAACTATACTTGTACTGTGAGAGAACCCCTGTTAAGTAGATGTATCTTTATATACAGTGCGTATACCTACACGTATGTCTACCTAAGTGATAGGATTTCATATACTGTAAACAAACATGGTATTTACAACAATAAATTAACATTTGCATACATTTGTCTAAAATAATAATTTCCAAAACAAACTTTACAATAAATATCTGACCTATCTGACCAATACTCCTGATTTTGTAGAACTATTTAGAACACATTACAGATTTTCCTTTAAAACAATATGAAATTAGAATTTAATTAAGAATTTGTATATATTAATACAATATTACAGTTATATCTGTCACTTTAATACAATCTACACAGCAGTAGAAACTCAAGTTGCACCCCACAATTACAGTATTTTCTAACAGCAGAATGGGTGAAGTAGGTAGTATAGTGAATAGATAAAGAAAAGCATTTGTGGCAAAAAATGTGGGATATATTTTTAATATAAAAAAATACATAAACGGCTGTTACCTAGAAAACAAAATAGTTTGGGGTTTACAGGAAAAATTAAGTGCCCAAGCAGGTCAAACTAGCTCAGGTCTGCCTTGTGTGTGTGTGTGTGTGTGTTATTTTAAAGGCCAACAGCACAATGTTCTGTCTTTAGAATGAATCACTACACGACAGCATTCACAACAGAATAAAAAGGCGTTACAGACAATCCTGTTGTGGCAGTTAGGTGGTGCCTAGGCGTAGTAGCAGGGTGAAACCAGGAGGTCCGTTAGCACCAGTAGCTGGTCGTCAGTGAAACGTTGGCGGTGTTCTTGCCAGTTGTCATGGTGGGTACGCCTGAAGTCTGACAGGGTTTTCTTTACAGTCATCTAGGGGTCATTAAATATCAGCATTACATTAAATATATAAATTAATAAACACATTTTAAAACAATAATGTACATCCAGTACAACATTGCAAAGTAATTACAACAAGTCAAGGAAAAGGGCATTTGTAATTATGCCCTCTAGACATCACATTTGCCTACCAAAGGAAGGCACTGATGACATAGAGGTTATTGAAGTAAGTCTTATAAACACAACATTACTAATACCTTATTGTGGTTAACATCATGTTATTTATGCATAATTTACAATAGTAGGATTATTTCTCCTAAATAGTGTCTGTTAAAGGTTGGGTACTCTTTCGACTCGTAAATATTTTGTCACTGGATTTGTTGGGCTTGAAATGTATTTTCTTCCCTTTGCGGTTATTAGCCCTTTGTAGCACAAAAAGCACTCAATTATTAATACTGTGATTATATGCTTTTGACCACTATAATGGATTATTCAGACTTTGTCCTGGGGATTACACTGTAGGGCTTTGTCATGCCTGAATCAAACCCAAAGACACAATTTTCTCCTCAACTGGACAATGAAATTGTTCCCTTTTAGCAATGTGTCCTACTGTATTCAAAACATCTGTATATGTGTTTGTACCTCTATAGGCTGTGGGTCATTGAGATGGTCACTCAGATCCATCAAGATCTGGGGCATCCAGGCTGGGACATCATAGGGGCTGGACAAGATGCACGCACTGAGACCCAGCACTCCAGCATGGCGTCGCACCAAATCTACACACACACGCACAGAAAATAACGTTAATATACTATACAGGCTGGAAATACAATATAACCAGTAGTTAATATAATTTCTGTATTTTGTTCATAACACAAAACAAAACAGTTGTAGTAAATGAGGCTGTCATCCGTTAACATGTGTTCCCCAACTTCCCCTCCTCCTCCACATGTAAACACGCTGAAGCCATCAACCGCTCCCCTCTACACATCCCTGACGTGGAAGTGCACCAAGGCGACCAGGCGGGGCTAGTGTCAGGGTGGTCTATTTTGGGCTCCGTATTAAGACACCGCTTTGCATCTGTCTATCCACCAGCTATCTTTACCCACTTACTTGCATTGTTTGGAGTCAGGAGGGTTGGAACCTGCCTTGGGACGCAGACACGCCTGCTATGGCCTGAAGAGCACTGCAGGGTCACTACATGGACCTTTACTTCGAAGGGCAAGTGTCCAATTAGCCTAATTGGCTAACAGCTAACCTAACAAGTTAACCACTCACACACACACACACATACACACACACACACGCACACACACACACTATGTGGCCCTCCCAATGCACTTGTACTTTATATAGGTGTGTGTGTGTGTGCACAGCATGTGCCTGTGTGAGCGCGGTGACTCGTCTGTGTGAGTGAGTGTGAAGTATATAAATGTTATGTGTAAGCAGTATACAGGCCTGCATATAGTGGGTTGTGTGTCTGTGAGGCCACTTTAATTGTTTGTGCCCGTCAACGTGTATGCCTGCATTCATACTTCTACATTAGGTAAGGTTCTCTGCGAGTGCATGTGTGTATGTGTGTGTGCGTGTGTCTTTGCGCATGCACGCGTGTGTGTATACAGTGTACTGTATGTGTGTTTGTGTGCCCGTGAGTGTGCGTATATGTGTGTGCATGTGTGTGTGTGCACGTGTGCATAACAGACACACGTGTTTGTGCATGTGTATGTGTGTGTGTGTGTATAACAGACACACGTTTTTGTGCATGTGTGCGTGTGTATAACAGACACACGTGTGTGTGTGTGTATAACAGACACACGTGTGTGCATGTGTGCGTATGTATAACAGACATGTGTGTGTGTGTGTGTGTGTGTGTGTGTATGTGTGTGTGCGTACCCATGGAGGCCAGCTCTCCCCTGCTCCTGGTGAGACGAGTCTGACTCAGCGTCTGGATGTGGCCCTGCAGGCTGGAGTCCAGAGGAAACAACTGGCACTGCAGCAGCCCACTGAGGGTGGTGGCTGCCATGTCCCTCACCTAATGGGATGGGGGGGGGTTAGACAGATGGGAGAGAGAGAGGAGAAAAGTGTGTGGTGGCGTTTTAGAGAGCGCCAAGCACGATTTATTAAAAGGGAACGTGCGAGGGGGAGGGAGACAGAGAGATGGGGGGGTAAGGAATAGATGCTGAGGAAAGAGTCACTCTAAAAACATCACTTCGCCACGACATCGCTTTCCATAAATTGTGAATGAGCGCTGGTGACGAAGGAAAAAGCAAAGCAGGAGAGACGAGTGACACAGAAATAGACTTGTTCTACACAGACGGTTGTACGCCGGTTATATACAGAGTGCAGATATATGCAGCCCAGAGCCTTCTATTGCATTGAAGTATTTGCGGGAATGTGTAGTGCACCAACTCAAGTTGTATTCATTATATTTGAAAAGTTCAGTTGTTTTTAACAAGTTTAAAAGCACCTTGAACACAAGGTAATTAGGATGGTGTAATTACTGAGGTAATGTGTTTCCATTAAACGGTTGAGTCAAACTTCACAGCATACAGTACACTGAATAGATTAATAAGCAGGTGATGAAAAGTTGTCAATAGGTTAAGAAAAAAAGAAACACAGTTTAAGCCCCAAGACATGTAGATTTAGATTTTAGATTTGCAATTGAAAATTGCAGACAGGAGACAAATTCAAAACAAGAACAAAGTCCTAGGGTTATTGTAATTACATGCAAAATACATATTAAAAAAACATTTATTTAATATGTATTACATGACTTCAGCACCTTACTACTATAGTGAGCTCAAGAAAGGAATGAACACACATTCCCAAATGGTAAACAACAGTAAGCTCTGGTGCTGGATCTACAAAGTGCAAGCACTAGTCAACACCTTTGAGCACAATGTCAAACCCCTGGTGTATCGGTGGCCAGCAGGTGGCGCTGTGCAGAGGGTTAAGTACACCTCACGCTCACACACAAAGGCTTTAGCATCCTCGCTAGCCCACCAGCCTCCCACACCAGAGACCCGAGCTTGCGGTGCGGACTTGCTTGGTTAGCACTGGGAGGGGAGGGGGTGGGGTGGGGCGACGTTGTGGCCCGCGATGGGCACGCTACCTCCAGCTGCTCGTCCTGCAGCAGCCGCATGGCCAGCCTGCGGACGCGCTGGACGCCAGTGGGCAGGCTGAGCAGCGTGAACAGGTTGTAGAAGACCATGATCTGCAGGTAGGTGAGGACGGAGTAGCGCGCATGCCACGACTGGCTTCCTGACAGCTGGGGAAGGAATAAATATATCAATTACACTCGTTGTTATATTTAACAACCAGGAAAAAAACAACCTCCCTTCTCCTCCACTGTATATTTTACTATATACAGTACAGTTTACTGTAGTATATTAAGTGTAACATTAATTAGTATCTCTTAATTAATTTATATTATGAGTTATTCTTTTTTTATAATTATAACTGCATCTTACATTGCTTTGTCGGTTTATTACTCTTAGTAACAATAAACCCATTTACAGTATGTAGCACTGAATTGAGACACATGCGAAAAAACAGACCTAGAAAATCAGAGAGAGTGACAAGGAGTGAGAGAGCGAGCGAGGAAGAGAGAGAGTGCACTTGAGGACAGCAATTTCACCGAAAACCTGAAATATATCTAGAAACGCAGTGCCACTTAAACCTGCCTGTCAGTAAGCATATGAGTTGCGATGGCTGATTCAAGAGCCAAACACATTAGGCCTGGCACACTGACAGTAGACAGGTGTGTGTGTGTGTGTCTCACCTCCTCGAGAGCTGTCTGGACCATGGGGATCTGCTCTGGGTAGAGGAGGCCCTGGGACATCAGAGAGAGACACGTGCGTGCATCCTGCTTCATTTCATCATAGCTCTCATCAATCTCCACCGGAGCAATCTGTGGGGAGAGGGGAGCGGGGAGAGAGAGGGCGGTGGAGAGAGGTAGGAAGATAGGGCGATATACACCATTTTGAGTAAATGAAGAGAGAAATTAAGTTTAATGGGCAAGTAAGATGGAGTGGGTAATAATGCTGTGCTGGGCTCTGTGCGCACCTTCGTGTGTGCGTGTGCTTGGTTTCTGTGAACCTTTCGTGCATGTGTGTTTATGTGAACCACTGTACGCGGTGTGTATGTTTTGTGTGAGATCGTGTCCTTGTTTATGTGAACCTGCGGCTTTGTTTGAATGGGTGCGCGCGCCTGTGTTTATATTAACCATTATTTGTGTGCACGTCCCTGTCCGTACCTTGAAGAGAAGCGGTAATAGCTGCAGCTGTTGTTGAACGGGAGTGGTGAAGGTTCGCCCTGCACTCGCCAACAGCCATTTTAAAACTGCAAACATCGCAAACATAAAAAAAAAAATGGCCTTGGATCACTGCCAAAGAATAAGAAGGCCGCTGCTCTGATCTTGCGGAGCGGCTCAGATCGTAAAATGCAATCTATCATGGTTTAGTAACTAATGATTTGGATAATTTCATAACCACATATTTATCTGTGTTATCCAGATCATTACTGAGGCAGGGAGCGATGGCAGAGTAGCGATGTAAAGGGAGGAGCAGGAAATGAGATTTGGGGGATGTCTTGAACAATGAGCTATCATGATGCACCACAGTCAGAGGTCTTACTCTGCACACCCAAGTTACTATTTTTAACCAGAAATACCATAAATCATAGCAGACTTTAAAACCCTCAAATATATCCCCAAATGAAAGAAAAGAAGCTGGGGCTTTAATCTCCACCTCCAAAACAAACAGGCATTTAATTGTTTTGGCATTTGTGCTGTTTGTTTTCTTTAAATACCGGAATCATGCAATAGGATTTCAGGGTGCAATCTGTACTTTAAAAATCTAAGATTAATTAACTAAATTCGTATTAAAGTAAGCCAACGCCAATAGAAACTAAACTCAGCTTGGAATAAAAAAAATCCCTCTCCCAATTGAAATCAATCAAGAACAAATGCTAAACTAATGCTAGGCTATTATACTTTCAATTACCCAAGGCTTTAAAAGTCCTTCTTTAGCCCCTCTATTCCCCGCCATCCGCACACCGCTGGCAGGTCTGAAGTGAGTTTAACAGATGTAATCAATAACAGATCAGAGCTGTCATTCGCTGTTTCCTCCAGTGCCACTTCGATCTATTATCTCACGGTGCTGGGCTGGTGCGGCTGGCATTTTTTTTGCTCTGTCGTCTGTATGACCCCAGCCCGCCTGTGTGTGTGTGTGTGTGTGTGTGTGTGTAACCCCCACACCGCACCCGTCCTGAGGACCTTGACTGCCTGGGTGCGGTCGTCCGTCTCCTGGGTGCTCTTCTGGGTGCTTTCCTGGGTGCTCTCCTCGTGCACGTGGTTGAGGATCTCCTGCTCCGACGTGAGGGGCTTGAGCCGCTCCAGCACCCGCGGGACGAACTCCGCCACGCGGGGGGAGGAGGTGGGCCGGGTGTGGGGCAGCGCCACGTCCATCATGAAGATGTAGGTCAAGACACTGGAGAGAGGGGGGAGATGGGAATGAGGGGGGGGGGAGAGAAACAGAGAGGGAGGGGGAGGGATATGGGGAGGGGAAGAGAGACAGTCAGCCATGAGAAAAGATGCCCTCAAAAATGTGATGGAAGAAAGAAATGTGTCACAAGAATGTGACAGCGAAAGGAAGTACCGGCTGACAGGCTGATAGAGGATTCAAAACAGGAGTTACGTGGACTACTCCTATGCGCTGATGTAACAGTCCATAATGACCCGATGCACATAGAACCGCTAGCCGTTAGCTAGTTAGCTGCTTACACAGCGCAGTACCTGCCGATGCGCTCCCTGACGTTCTTGTACACCTGGGTGAGCTTGGGCTCCAGGCACGCCAGCAGCCGGTGCAGCAGCTCCGACACCCTCCACTGCTGCTGGGCCAGGCCGCCCTGCAGCACGTACAGCAGGCTGCGGGGTGAACACAGCAGGGGTGCATTATGGGTACCGGCCCTGCGGCAGCTACACGCTCAAGGCTGTTCTCCTGGCGGGAAAGCTGATGGTGAAAAACTGAGATAGATGCTTGAAATAATGCTCGTGCCCAGACGCCATGTAGCAAACACACACACACATGTGCGCACACACGCACACACCTGGCATCTCTGAAGGAGCCCCCCTCCCCGCAGAGTGGGCTTTCCATCAGCAGCTCAAACAACCAGTGGAGCCTTTTGGGGTCACGACCCTCCTATGGGACACATGGACAATCAGATACTGTGGCGCCACTCAACAACAGTCCTAGTAACATTAACTGAAAGCCATTAGTCTGTTTAGTGCACATGGTGTAGGGTGACCAGACTTACGCAGGCAGTAGCAATGCACGTGCCCCAGTCTGTGTACGTTTCCACGGTGACGTTGGCTAATGCCGTCCTGATTAACGGACAGAGGAGCTGCCATAACCTCTCCACCTTTTACACACACAGACAGCGTCTCACACACACACACACACACGCAGTCAGCCACACACACACGCAGTGAGCCACACACACACACACAAAACTTTAATGAGATATTTTTTATTAATGTTGACTTTCCTTACCAGAAATGTGTGTGCGCGTGCGTGTGTGTGTGCGTGTGTATGTATACTGTATGTCCATGTGTCTGCGTGCGTTTGTCCGTGTGTGTGTGCGTGTGTCCGTGTGTGTGTGTCCATGTGTGTGTGTGTCCGTGTGTCCATGTGTGTGTGTGTCCGTGTGTATGTGTGTGTGTGCGCGTGTCCGTGTGTGTGTGTGTCCATGTGTCCGTGTGTCCATGTGTGTGTCCATGTGTCCATGTGTGTGTGTGTCCATGTGTGTGTCCGTGTGTCTATGTGTCCATGTGTGTGTGTGTGTGTGTGTGTGTGTGTCCGTGTGTCCATGTGTGTCTATGTGTGTGTGTGTCCATGTGTGTGTGTGTGTCCATGTGTGTGTGTGTCCGTGTGTCCGTGTGTGTGACCGAGACCTGGCTGAAGCGCCAGTGTTTGCTGCCTCTGATGAGTCCTGCTGTAATCTCACACACACAGCGCTGGGAGCTCTCGTGGGAGCCGCTGGCTAACTGCTCCAGGTGAGGCCATAGCAACGGCAGGAACACATTGCCATAGTTACGGAACAGCCCCTGTCAAATCAAGCGAAGAGCAAAGTCAACATATAGCAGTGTTTTGCGGGATATATAAACATTTCTTATAGTAATTCATCTCTTGTATTGTCTTTGATGCCATTATTTATTGCAGTGCATATGTGTATCCTATTATTAATTTTTCATGCTTTTATAAAGCAAATATCCCAGAGGGACTTATTAAAGTTTCATTTGAGTGTGTATGTATTGCGTGGTACAACCAACTCGCTTTTCTCTCAGCAAGCAACAAGGCAGAATGCGGCTGTTGTTGTTCTTGCTCTCATACAAAATGTAAGATGTGGTTAAGTAGCCAACAGTAACGTTCAGCCACGTGTGACTAGTACACAACCAGCTCATCCCTGGGTTGTACATCCTCCACTAGAGCCGTTTGTTTATGCTAAATCAATGTCAGGCTACATTCAAGAGGCACCTTAAAGAGACAGAAGCGTCGTGGGCTGAAACTGTCTTTCCCTTTACGATCCTCGAGTGACAGAAACTCCATGAGCTGTTTGACGAACTCTGGGTCCGAGAAGAATTCGAAGATAATCTTTTCACCCTGTGACAGCAAACACATCAACAACAGTGATAATAGCAAAGCATAGGCATATAGTGTATTTCTATATACACCCCACAATCCCCCACACGCACACACACACACACACACACACAGAGACACACACACAATTCAAGTACACACACCACACCCAAAAAGTAAAGCACACTTTCGCTTTCCATCATGCTCGTATTCCATTTTCCCATAGCTTGTGGTGTGTGTGTACATGCACACACCTCACTCATCTCTTCATTTGGCAGGTCTTCAGGCTCCTGTGAAGCTGCATAGATCATCAGTTCTCTGAATGGAGAGAGAGACAATGGAGAGTCTGCCGCAGTGATTTATAGATAGCAGCGCACAGGAATATGGATGGATAGATACTGTCTCCACGTAAGTAGTGAGGATAAATGAATGATTAAGAAGTCAGTTAGTCAGCAAGCCGTCTGGACACCAAGACAGTCAGCCACCCAACAAGCCATACATCACGTTTATTAGTAGGACCGGGCATTAACTCAGTCCTTCTTATCTAGGCCAGGCTGGTAACTGCAGTCCAGCACAAAAACCAGTCCCCCCAGCAATGCATCCAGATGGACGTAATGACTACTCAGCCAGACTGTTAGTTATTTCTAGAAACATCTATGAAGTGGCATAGCTCAGTCAGTCAGACAGTGGATTTGCTGCAGTGTGACAGTCAATAACCCAGGTAATCAGGTGGTGGTGGAGCCTGCTCAGTCAGCCAATCAGTCAGACTTACTTTGGCCAGGAACAGTAGCCCCAGTGGGTCTTCTCTACGAAGATCTGAGAGTCCCACTGCTCTGGACTCACAGGTAGGTTGTTGCTGTCGTACTGCAGCCAGCGGTTCCCCTCGCGGTCTCCTGCACACATGCCCTGTGGATCTTCTACACCACCTACACACACACACACACACACAAACACACACGTCAATGCACACGTTAAAATGCAGAAGTGTATGTGTGTGTGTGTGTGTGTGTGTGTGTGTTTGTGCCCCTTCCATATTACTTTACCTGAAAGAAATGGCCCCAAGTCCCCTCCCCGCCCCAAAAAATATATATATACAAAAATAAATAAAACTGGAAAAAATAGAAAAACATTTTTCAACTGAAATGTAATCTAAATGGAAAGTCAATGGAAGTGCTCAGAATGAGAAGCTGCCCTAGCTAAAATTGCTAATTTGGAAAATAATTCTTAGTATATTGCAGGTGCGTGTGTGTGAGTGCCTACGTGTGTGTGCATGCCCCTGTGCTATTTACTCACTGATATGTGATGGCTTTACAGCAACTTTCATTCTTGGTCTTTTCTGCTGTTTGAGGATCCCTGCTACTGCTGAGATTGCCACCTAGAGGATGACAGGGGTATGACAACAACACCTTATTAGAGAGTTTCCCCAGATATCTTTCCTAAACTCAGCTTCCCCTTTAAACCAACTTTTCAGTACAGTCTAGTGACCTAGGAAACACTTAGCCCTACTGCTGGTGGAAAGGGCTCAACAGTACAAAACAACATTGAGATAATAGCTGTCTGCTTCACTAACTGCTAAAGTTCAGTGCCGAGTTTGTTCTTCCAGTTTCTGAAAACTTAGCAGTGTCTGAAACGCAGGGCATAAACACATTCGAAGCTTATGACGTTATAGGTGTTAAAAAGGTGACAGCCTATGTGAGATATAACCCTGCATAAGGCTCAGTGAATTGAACCAAACAGCTTACTGTTACGGTATTCCTGGAATGTGAAAAGAGTATTGTCTTTCGTCAAGTATTCTGACACCTAGAAATGTGGTATCCCAGCTGCTACGCTTGAAAACCACTGACTCAGGACATCTAAGGTGATATCATTGAATGTATAGCGTAATCAAGTAATCATACTAGTTTCTGACATTTAAGTAATACAGTTTCATTGCCTGCTTTTCACTGGGGGAATATGTGTGTCTCAACACACATTTGTGCAAGTGATCGCACAAATGACCGATTCTGCTTTTGTTTCATGATAGTGAAAGTCTTCTTTATCATAATGCTGTTTTCTGCATCACTGAGACATCACACAGACCTTGCGTATGCTGAGCGAGTCGTGGGTGAGGCCCTGGGTAAAGTACAGGACCGCGTCGGGGGGCAGGGGGTGGTCATCTCGCAGCAGTAGAGCCAACAGGTTGGTGGCCATGTGCTCAAACTTCCAGGGCCTGACACACAAACATGCAGGATCACATGAGCTCGCTGTCCAATAGAGCAGTTTGAATTTCATTTTCAGTGAGACATCCCAGCGAGGACATATAACTTACAGGTCTCGATCTTCAAGGCAGTCTAAAAGGTCGTTGACCAGCTTCTCATATTTCCTATATAAAGGAAATAAAAGGTGATACGTTATTACAACAACTATGATAATAATAGAATTATAATTATAATTATAAATAATAATAATCTTTGTTACATGTACTGTACTTGCCTGGCTGCGACCAGGTTTCTGATTCGCTGGCGTTGAAGACCCTCTTTCATCTCATCCAAGCTGGGTGGCTCCGAACAAGGGGTGGGGTTTAGTGACTCAGCAATTTGACTGGCTATCTCTATACACCTCGCAGATACCTTAAAGTTAAAATTTAGTCACACCACTATTACACAGAGCCTGTCTCAGATAAAGCTGATAAGCTTTTTTGTTGTTATGCATGCATACATAAAAGTAATTATTTGTAATTCAATTTGTTCAAAATGTGATTACCAATTTAGTTGTTCCTTCTAGATTCTATATTTATTTACATAATTTAGATGGAGGAATATTGAGATAACTACAGATGATGACAATAGAATACATTATTTAGGAGTAATTCAATTCCATATTAGATGGATCTATTCGGAATCCTGCACGTACAATAAAGTAGATGCCGATGGTGTCATGCTGCCGGTTAATCTTCTCCGTGATGTCATCGAACAGACGGCCAATAGAGGGCTTCTCCAAGGTCATGGAGGGGGAGTGGCCGCAGCGAACCAGAGCAGGCCAAACCTCCCCAGTACAATCCCAGTCTCTCACGCAGGCCAGACTGATGCCTCCATGTACACCCAGCAGACAGTACAGCGCCCCCTATAAAGCAGATACACACACACACACACACACACACACACACACACACACACACACACACACAATTTGACATACAGTATAAACAAATACAGTATATTCAAAAAGTAATTTGCCCAATATTGAATGAGCAGCTCTGTCGTATTCACAGTTTAGAGATTGTGCACCACAGACAGAGACCAGTTATATTACAAAGCCTAGAAAGATATTTCAGCAGAAAACGTTTACAAAGGATGTATCCCTAGATTTCCTCCAGCAATGAATCTAACTACAGACTTGTGATAACTACACTCGGGTAGGTTTCATACATGACTTGAGCAAACAATCTTCCTACTCGGGACCTATTTCTACACTACAAATAGCTGCCCGTGTGTGTGCATGTGCCTGTGTGTGTGCATGTGCCTGTGTGTGTGTGTGTATGCCTCTGGTCTCGACACAGGTGTCTCTACCTTGAACTGCTGCTCTGTGCAGCTGCTGTGCTGTGGTGAGAGCAGCTCCAGGATTCTGGGCGCCAGGTCTCTGTAGGAGAAGCTGTACGTTCCCAGAGCAGTCATCAACACAGTCTGGGCCCGGCTACGCACCTGCACACGTCCACACGCACATGCACGCAGGCACACACGCGCGCGCACACACACACACACACACACACACGCGCACACACAGGTGTGGAGATATTAAGAGCTACTGTAGTGTCACCAGGACACAAAACAACATCCATACAGTGAATGAATGGACCAAAGCATGAATGAATAGAGGTGCATGGTACCTGACTGTATGAGCTGGTAGACAGCAGTAGCAGATCACAGAGCAATTCCTGGTGGATCACTTTGTACTCACTGCCCTCCACCACCAGCGTCCTCATCTGATACACACAGCAATATATTTCCAGGTGATGTAACTGTAACTGCACGCCATTCGTTGTCATAGCTACAACTGCAGCTGTCATACCCCCCCCCACACTAACACAAGCATGTTTTATTGTGTTACCAAGTTACAAAGTCAAAATAAATAACTACTACTTCAGTTAAAGATGAGTACAAAATACAAAAATAAATATTACATCTTCAAAATTCTGAAATAATCTCTTTAACAGCTGGGTTCCGACTCACAGTTTGGGAACCACTAAAGTAAACATTGCACTTTTCACTAACTAACGAAGTCATTCTGCTTCATTACATTCATAGTCTTCTACTAATTGTCACTGTGATATGCGATAAAGAGTAAATGTAGCAGCAGTGGTGTGGCTACCATTTGCTAACCGACCTCGTGTTGCAGCAGGACTCTGTCTATTAGAAGAGCTCGAATGTGCTGTTTCTTCCCATGGAGCTGTGAAGGGAGGCAGGCATCTGAATGTGACCCATGTGAACAACCTGACGTAAAATCAGCCACTTTGTGCACACTTGGCACCCCACCTTGTTTTCCATCGACTTCTTGATGAGAGTAAAGCTCTTCCAGCGGGAGTCAAATTCCTTCTTGTGGTTGCCTTGAAAAAACAACAGGTCACTGATGATCTGTGGACAGCCAGAGAGACAGACATGCAGGGGATCTAAATCAGATGTTCCCTTCATACATTAATAACTGTATACAAGCAATTTGATAAAACTGTGTGGACCTTAATGATGACAAACAGTGATTTTGTGTCGTCCTCAGAGTGCCCCAAAATATGATCTGATCAACAAAGGAGTGACAGCCTCAGTACCAGAACAAAGTATGTTATGTGAGAAACACAGTTACATTTCGAGTTAGAAATGTTGAGATGCTCACGTAGCAACAGCCTCATGGTTTGGCAGATGGACTCTCTGTAGTTCTCTCTGGAATCATCTGGAAGGGAGGAGGCAAACAGCCGTCCCCATTTGGGGACAGAATACACAATGAGCGCCCACCCAAAATGCCGGTACAGTGTGCGTGTGTGTGTGCGTGTGTGTGCGCGTGTGCGTGCATGTGTGTGTGTGCGTGCATGTGTGTGTGTGCGTGCGTGTGTGTGTGTGTGTGTGTGGGTGTTCTACATTCCAATGATCTCACCATAGTCGACTCCCATATGCAGTTTGATCTCTGTCAGTTTCACCATGGAAGGTACGCTGAGAATAAACACAAATGTCATAGGCCTGCTGATTCCAGCATATTTCTGCAACACTGGGTGTGTGTGTGTGTGTGTGTGTGTGTGTGTGCGTGTGTGTGTGTGTGTGTGAACATAACTCACAGGTCAGAAACAGGCGGCCCATCCAAAAGGGGCAACATGCTTCCAGCTCCCAGAAGACAGTGCTCCACTATGGCTAGACTCTGCAACAGCTCCTCCCTGTGGGGCAGCACATGCATTACAATCACCATAAAGCTTAACGTTTGAGTGTGTGGAGTGTGTGTGTGCTGTGCATTTGATTGTTTTAATCTTATATCATACAGGTAGCTGTAATTACACAGTTTACTGGACATGTTAATCTCCAAAATATTACAATAAATATTGTAAAAAGACAAAGACGTATTTCTCAAGAACATAAGTAATTTAGTTTAAAGGCAGTTAGAATGGGAGAAAATTACAGAAAAGGCATACAATTATGGTGGTAATTCTGCTGACCTGCTCATTGGCTGATCTCCTGACACATGGTCCTTGATTCGTTGGAGCTCAGGGTGCAGAAGGCGGGACAAGAGCTGGAAAACAAAGTCCTCTTCCTCCTGATTGGGCACATGCCAACACACACCAAGTGCCCCAATGTCCCCTGCTCTCCCCCAGTCCTACAGAGAGAGAGAGAGAGAGAGAGAGAGAGAGAGAGAGAGAGAGAGAGACCAACCAATCTGTTGTTAACGGTTGTTCAGTTATTTGCTAACTAAAATCTTACAGTGCTTTTCGTTAGCCTAACTGAAAGGCTTACAGTATATACCTTTAAGCTAGGTGTGTAGCTCTTACTGTAGTTAATTGTAGTGCGGGCATAAACCTTTAGCATGACTATAAAACCATCTACTTTAACTAAAACGAACACATAGAGCCAAATTAGAGTGACAAAGTAGGACAGAAAGAGTGTAAAACTGGCGAAGCCCAGGAATATGCGCAAATGAGACAGAGAAAGAAGCAATTTCACAGTAAATGCACAATTTAACATCCATCACAAGTATTCACTTTAAACACCGCTGTGTAATTGCAGCAGCAGCGCTCTACCCTGATGGGGAGCTCCTGGTCCAGGCCCCCGGGCACGCTGCAGCGCTCTACCCTGATGGGGAGCTCCTGGTCCAGGCCCCCGGGCACGCTGCAGCGCTCGGCCGGGTAGATGAGTGACAGCGAGCGCAGCGCGTGCTCCAGCAGGCGGCAGGCGAGCGTGTACGCCTGCTTGCAGCGCAGGCGCACGCACGTGCACACGACGCGCTCCAGCTCACCCCGGTACAGCAGCAGCTGCTCGCCGTGCACGGCAGTCACCTGCATGCAGCGCACGCACACACACACACACGCACACAGACAAATATACACACACACCCGCAGGCAGCCAGGCGCGTGCACACACACACCACACGCACGCAACACACACGCAACACACACACCACACGCACACACACGCAACACACACAACACACACGCAACACACACAACACACGCACACACACACACACAACACGCACACACAACACACACGCAACACACACCACACACGCACACACACCCACACAACACGCACACACACCCCCCCCCACACCCACACACACACACAC
>JAODUG010021611.1:3132-21081 GCA_027564795.1 Aphredoderus sayanus
CAGTAATTAGCAATGCTTCCAGATTGGGTTTATAATGTAATGTCCCAGGAGTGGGGGTGGGGTATCATGGGATTCATAACATCTGTGAGTGTTTAGAATGGTCTGCACTGTGGAAATTTGCTCTGAAGGAACTAACAAAGTGATGATGGACAGATCAAACAACATCCGCTCTAAGAACATCCCTCAGGGTTTGGGTTAACTGGTAGACACGTCCAGAAGGTCTGGCAAGGCAGACCATATAAAATCAGTGCCTGTCTCTCTAAAACCAGGGAAGTGACTCAACCTAGTAAAACTACTGCATATCCAGTCTTCGAAGTCGTCCGGCAGACTGAACTTAATGGTTTGGGATCCAGGCCAGAACACAAAATGAAGGTTGTAAAGCAGTCATTAAAAGTGCATGAACTCCCTCATAAATGTTGATGTTGAGGCTTGTTACATCTTTCTTACAGCTTCATGTTTGTTGCTGATTACACTGAATTGTGGGTATTTTTAACTGGAAAAATGCTTAATTGTTTACCTGCAGACTCAGTTTGATAAATATTCTTGACTTTCTTAAAGGCCTACAATAACCAGACGTGAAAGTGCATTGTACTTGCAACCCTACTTGTTAGTTAGCTACTGCACTTTGGAAATAATTAAATCTTTACATCTAAAAATAATAATAATAATAATAATATTATATTATAATAATATTATGATTATAATATATGGCATTGGCATCGGAAATATTTGTAATGTGCCAATCTACCGTAACCAATCTACCGTAAAATTAAATTAACAAAACAAGGGAAACTACCAGTAGCTAATGTTAACATGAAAACGATGACTTTACCATCAATCTAATGTTACCTATAGCGTTAAAAGAGAAGCGTGTACAGGAACAAAACAAGAAGGTTTTACCTCTGACAGCTACCTTGTTTGGTCGGCTCGCTTGAGTACCGTAGCTAGGTAACGATGAAAACATATCATGGAGTTTCGTAGAGTTATAGGCAAATAACTAAATGGGTTAACCGAGTGGAATGGATGTGATAATGCAACACGGAATTGAACGCTGAGAGGATAGACTGATGTGCTGAAGTTTCACATGGTGAAAGTGGGGGGATCCAAACGAATATTTAAAAAAAAAAGGGGGTCTAGTCTCCCTCTAGTACAATGGCTCCAACGCCTATAGCCATTGGTTCTTCCTGCCGTGGCCATTAGATGCTTTTCACTGGACCATACATTTTTTAATGATACTGATAAAATCTTAATCTTGTATTATTGTATGAGGACCAGTGAGCTAGACCGACCCTATAAACCAGGGGTAATCAACCCTGGTCCTGGAGGACCCTTGTCCTGCATGTTTTAGATCTCAGGACCAGGGTTGAATACCCCTGCTATAAACCATACACGTGTGACACTTACCGAGGTCAGAGCACTGCGTCACACGTACGTGACACTGGCAGCGAAATGGACACTTGGGCCCTGCAGGGGGCATGGGAGGGCCAGGCACTTCAAAAGCGTCGCCGGACCCAGCCTCGTCCATCATGAAGTCCAGGAAGCCGGACTGGCGGAAGGGCAGTGCCCAGCATGCCGTCACCAGTAGCAGAGAGAGACAGGCGGACCTCATGTTACTCTTGTCAGCGAGCCTGGGCGAGCACAAAGGTCAAGGGTTAGCATGCTAACTGTTAATGGCTAACTAGCTGCAATCTGTAGAGTTTATCACCCAATGAAACATTAAAAGTGAACATCTCAATTGCCTTATACAGCACATAGAAACCCACACTTCCAACCCTGTTGAATGTTTGAATGACATGTTTGAATAACAGCCGCAGGGGGTACTGTAGAGAACAGCCTGATGAGAACAGTATAGGTGGTTGTAGAGTACTATAAGTACTCTACTATGCACTCTCTGAGATTCAAACCAAAATGACAAAACTTGTGTAATGCTGGTATCAACCATGTCAAGAATCTTACAGAAAATTAAAGTCCCAGCAAATGAGAAAATCAACAGAGAAATGTTTAACTAGTTGTGTCAATCATGTCCTTGTGGAGAACGTTCTTGCCAAGCAAGAACATGATCGTGGACAACACAGTCAGGACAATGTTTATGTTTATGCTTGCATGATTACTAAAGACTCACAGGTGAAACTATTTCCAGCTGTGTTGGTTTTGAAAGAGAAAAAAAACTCTTGGGACTTTCTGCTTTTGTTAGCCAACATAACATATCACATTTTAGGGTTGACATGACAACTTTGGTGATTATTTGTTGCATTCTGTGTTTTCTTTCCAAACACTGGTTCAGTCATTGGATTTGACTTCAGCCATGCCATGCTAGGACTCAAGAATGTACAGAACACACAATGACAAAGAGCCTGTGTGACAGACAGACCACAGAAGGGAAAGGTTATGTGTGTAAGGTCAGAGGCCACAAGGTTAAGCTCCTGGGTTTATAATTGTGTGGGTTTGGTCAAATAATTAGACCTTTAACTGCTCAGCCATGAGCTGAAGGTGGCAGACAAGGGGTTACAGCACAACCCTAAACAATGCAAAGCAATATCCTTTTACCATAGATAACTTTGTATAGTGGAGCAAATAGAAAGAGTATACAGATTCTATGGGTATAAACTGGTGTCTTGCCTTAAAATATAATTCTGGTATAACCACAGCATGAATCAGTGTAGTACTAACTACTAGCCTTTATTGTCCACCACAGCAATATATCATTTAGCCATTGTAGGAGAAGAGTTTTCTAATATTTATAACTAATTTGATTGGGTAAACATTGCATCCACATACATATTTTGTGTACATACTCAAACTCGCATCAAACTCCCTGACCTATGCACACACACACGCTGTGGGCTACAAACTCACTGACCTACCATGTGTGCGCACACGCACACACACACACGCGCGCGCGCACACACACACGCAGACACACACGCACACTCACTCACAAGCGCGGCAGCCTGCCATGTCATCGATAGAGGCCAGTGCTCCTCCCTGCGTCTATCCTGCAGTAATTGGAGGGCCAGTCGTAACCACAGCAGCAAGGAAACGGCCAGGGAGCGGTTGGTTGTGAAGCGTACCCTGACCTTAACCTTAGACACTGACACTGAACCAAAACCACCAGGGGAGAGCGGGCAGCAAATCTACGCTGCACTGAATGTGCCTCTCCAGTCTGTGTGCATGGTACATTGACTGCGTTTATTCAGAGCTTTGTCAACCTACTGTCTCGGCCACTCAAAGCACTGTACATGATTGCCTCACCTTCACCCGTTCACACACACATTCATACACAGATGGTGGTGGCGGCCATGCAAGGCGCCATCCAACCACCGGGAGCAGTTAGGGTCAGGGGTCACCCACCCATGAGGCCACGGGGTTCAAACCGGCACCTTTTTTGAACACCCGTCGCCCCGCATTACCCACTGTGCCACTGCGCCCTGCATTCGTGTTTGTAACATGTTAAGACAGAAAGCTACACATATAATAGCCGTGCAGACAAGTGAGTGAGAATTAAACATCGGCCAGCATAGATATAGTGCAAAGGCCGGTTGTCAGGGTTGCATCAGGTCATGGGGATGGCTGCACAGACTGAGTCCTTAACACGAGAGGTAATTATAGCTCTATCCCACAAGCTACCCACTGCCTAGCCATACTGTACAGCTACAGTATATCACTCAAGTTATGCCGCTTGGTGTAGAGGTTTACAATGTCTTTTAGAACTGTCTTAGGGAATTGCTGTTGTATATAATGCTTAGTGTTTCACCCTGTCAGCATGAAACCAGGAAACTGTAAAGACACATAGAGTACAATATAATAAAAGATGTAGTGAGGATATAACTTGGATTTTAAGTCTTGGACTTAGAAGCGAGCAGTTTCTTCGGTTTTCCAGCTGGAAGGTTTTCAATTCTTTGTCAATTGCAAACATGGATGATGTAGAATGAGAGGTGTTGAAACAAAGGGGTAAAAGTCCGGTTTGAATATACAGCTGGTCCAAAGGACACGTCATTTTGGGCCTATCTCTCTGTCTGAGTAATGTTGGACGTGTGCATGAAGCAAACCAGTTCAGCACACATGGCAGGGCTGTTTCTTTAGTTTTTCGGGGCCATGTGTTAAAACTTACATTGAACATAATGAACCAGTTTCTCAGATGTGGATTAAGCCTAGTCCTAAACTAACTCATTTTCTTCAGACCTTCACTGAGATTTTCTTTTAGTCTTGTACTAGGCTTAATCCATGTCTGGGAAACTAGCTGTATCTACAGTATATGTGCACAAATTAATCGACCCAACTCTTTTCCAAGGATGGGCAATAAACACAGAATTCTGATATGTTAATTTGCATATAATGTTTGACAAATTGTTCAGCCCAGTCTTCATTGGCTGACCAATAGTAAAACACACTCGCAGCAACAGAAAAGCAGTCTGAGATGTAAAGCTATCGATGTTAAAAGATGACTTCCTGCTGTCCCCACAATTTATCTTTGTCCATAAACATTTCAGCAACTGGTAATGCGAACCAGGTTGATGGGGAATGAAAAGTACCAACTCAAAGAGAACTTTGACGATGAAATGCTGCAAAAATTAAACAAGTCTTGTTTTTACAACATAGCCCAGAACATATAATTACTGCCAGCTACTTAGTGAGCCATAATTGAGCCCCAGAGGTTTTTTCTTAAAAGTAAAACAAGTATTTCAAAATAAAGGGGAAAAGGGAAAACAAAAGATTTGTGTTGTTTAAGGTCATAGCTGACACTGTAACTGTAGCTGCAGGAAAACACTATTGCCATCACCCGAGGAGGTTGAGTGAAGGTTTTGTTAGTGTCTTGGAATTGGTATTGGATTGAAGCAGGCTGTATTTCTGTATTTCTGACTTGTTGTCAAAGGTGTGGTGTGCAGCCTGTTCTTGAGAATGGCACTTGACCTGGACAATAGGAACAATATTCTCAAAGATCCACTCCTTTATTTTTGTCCTGAGTTTCCAAGCAGGTAAAATACAATTAAAATCCATCGCCCCTTCCTCATGTAAGAAGCTGACCTCCTCTCAATATATAACCTTCCCTGCCCTACAGTCACATACCCTGTTTGCATGAAAAGTTATGTTTAGATATAGGCAGTAAGCTGTATTTTGCCATAGTTGATATGTGTACTTGTTACTGGGTATTCATGGGAGGTTTCAAAGATACAGCAGACCCACTGTGCCTCTGGCATGGTTGCTCTCATTACCAGTTCAGAACTAAAAGTGTTATATTCAGGGTTTCACAGGTCCCATTACAGATTATATTGAGCACCCCATCTTCTTAAATATATATGGATTGCAGGCTTACTGTGGGTGTGTATGTGTGTGTGTGTGCCAGAGGTGGCAAAGCTACTGTACACACATTCTTTACTCAAGTAGAAGTACAGACACTTGTTAAAGTACTATGGTAAAAGTAATGATTCAACTATACTCAAGTAAAAGTAAAAGGATGTTGAAGGACATTCCTCCTCCTTCTGTACAAAGCTAATTGAACCTCATTAAATATAACATATATTTTAATATAACTTGAAGCTCATGGTTTTCAGGTTGGCACAAGATCGTTCTTAGAGCCAAACATTTTAATATTTTATCTTTTTTAGCCCATGTATGGGAAATGTCTGCTATGAATCTGCTACTTTGGCAATGTTATCTGGCTATCTTATCTTATATCTTATCTTTCAGCCATGTAAGTAGAATAATGAATACTCAAGTAATGTACAGAAACATAAAAACTGTACTCTGTTAACAGTATATTAATCAAAGTATTTGTACTTTGTTACTTCCCATGTCTGGTGAGTGTGTGCGTGCATACGTGCGTGCGTGTGTGTGAACTGAACCTTGAGGACTAATAGCATGTGAGAACATGATTTTGACCATGCACGTCCAAATCTTGCCAGTGTTAGTCTTTCTTATTCTTCCCAATGCTGCAGACAGATAGCTATACAGTATGAAATGTGTGTTTATTTGGAGAGAAGTTCTTTGTCTCTGCCTCTATTGCAAAACTTTGGAAGGTCTGAGAAGAATACAAGCAGAACACTCAAGATGAAAGACTACTGCCTGGCAGCTAGCAAAAAATGTCTGTTTTCAACTAACTGTCGGCTTTTTCTGTTTTGTTTAGGGTGGACCAGCCAGGTTTCTCTGCATGCAGTTACAATAACCTGTTGTGAATAACTGTGGCACGCCAAGGCAATAGGAAGTGTTCATTGGTTTTACAGTATGACTGACAGTAAAATCAGTCTAAAATGGCTTTGATCGTTCTGTGTTTTGTCGTTGTATTTATTGGCAGTTTTGACAAAATGCTGACATACAATTTTGACATTTGGATAATTTTGACTCAACTGATTAAAGTTACAAACCTTAACTTGGGACTGCACTGAATGGAACATAAAGCCACTTTCTGCATTTATTGAAAACATTTGAAAAGAAATCACACTTAGAAAGCATTTCAATAAAAGTTAACAAAAGACAAACTATTAAATGTTTCAAATTACAATACTTGGTCAGTTCTTTCACATCCCAGTGTAGATTAGTATAATTTGCACAATTAGGCCTGCACTGGCATTATATGTAAGATGAAACTAGGTTTATTAAGCGGTTGTCCCCAAGGTTATTCACATAATGTGCCTGGACCCAGAGGGATGTGAACCTTCGCCAGCTTGCAGATAAAAGTAGCACATACCCTATTTACAACCACTGCACCTAATGTACTGTCTAATCCAGCATACAAACACAGTGTGGCACACTCATAGCATATTGTATGCACTGCGCATGTAAACATAAACAACAATACAGCATGGCCTCCTGCAGTCACAGTACAACACCGGTGTTCCTATTTTATTCTTAAGGCCAGGCATGAGAGAGAGAGAGAGAGAGAGAGAGAGAGAGAGAGAGAGAGAGAGAGAGAGAGAGAGCGTTCCAATCTCCATTCATATTATCTTATCTCCTGTCCTCCCAGAAGACCTCATCAGACACCCCACGTCTGTAGGGGAGGCGGTTGACATTTCCTATATAAACATTCCCTTTCTCAGCCACTCCCCCTGCTGTCGCACGGCCGACCACACAAGCCTGTGTAATTGTTCCCAGAGATTAGACACGGATCCTGTTACAACCTCACCCGCTCTCCTCTCTGGTAAAATGTAGAGCGCGTACAATTAATGAATCACCCACAGGACCTCATACATCACCAGCTTGGCTGTGGCGTTGCAGGAAAAAAAGGATACACCAAGCTGCACTTTGTGGGGAAAACGACCCCCACACGCACTCACAACACACATGCACACACATCAGTAGCCCACAGTGGTCCACGATATCCCCATACTCCCCACAGACCTGGTCCGCTTCTCCATGTCTGTCAGCTATAAATCACTTGAAGGTATTTACAAGGCTACAGGACATTTAAAACACGTGTGCACCCTTTAAACCAGTCCGCAAGTCAATATGTTTGCTCCTCAAACAACCACACACATTCGCTGAATATGGCCAAGGAATGTTCTAATGAATTGTACAATGAAAATACTTCAGTTTATTTTTTGAGGGATCATTTCACTTAAGTGTCAATACACGTATATCATTAAATATGCAAAGACGCTGCCAACAAACAACTTTTAGGCCAAAAGGCTGAAACAAGAGCACTGCAAATCAGTCTTGTTTGGAAACTCTTAAGTGGTCAACACTGTAGGGAAGAAATATTTGGCCCATAATATTCCCCCATGACACGACTTTCTGTGCCAAATGTAAATCACGTTGTATCCATGAATCCCATGAGAATTCCTACAAGGACAACTCCTCATCCCTTTGGGGTCTCTAGGATGACCTGGCCTGTATTGTTACACCACATTTCAGCTGTTTCACAAGAAGAGCCACAGGCCTGCTGTCAAACCCTGACCCAGGACTGACAAGATTCTCAAACCTCTCCCCTTTTTTGTGTTTCCACCACCTCCTCCCTTTCATTTCATCCTCCCCCTTTTTCCTTTGCCTCACTTAAGTCCCATAGCTTATGGCATTTTCTTCCTCTCTGACCCCTCTACAGTTTAATCTTGGCCAGGAGCTTTGACATGTGGAACTTTTTGAATGGAAAAAATATATAACTAATGTCCATTGAGCTCCATTGTTCGTCTGCTTTCGTGACCCAGAAAGTCCAGATGGAAAAATGCTGCCCTGGGTAAAAATCTGGGCCTTGTCTCCTTCAAACATGCCACACACAAATGTTGTCTGTCTACAATTTAAATTAATGTAGAAGCTCTGTGTACGCACAGTAGAACTGTAATCTTAAAGGTATACTTTAAAGTTGCTTACGGAACATATTCTATATTCTATTCTACTCTCTCTCTTCTGTCTTCACGTTCTTATGTATCCAATGCCATGCAGTGCACTTCTATTATATTTTCCATGCTAGCAGTAGCGATGTAATGAGTTAGCTGAGAGTTGTGTGGTGAATTGCTGTAAAGCCATTTGATTTCTCTTTGATAAGAAGAAGCTGTACCAATGTAGGATTAATAGGACATGCATTGCCGTGCCCTTTTTCTTTTCTTTTCTTTTCTTTACTTTCCTTTCTCCCTTCAAAGCCTCTCCATTTTAGTTACCATGGCAATTGGCCTGTTCTACTCCTATGGCAATAATGGGTTGAAAACGGTCTATACTGATGAGAAACAGAGCTACAAGACGACAGATAAGAGATTGGGGGCTCGGGCTTGAAGTTGTCTGGTTGCACTCCCAGATGAACTGCTCAGATGGAAAGTCTGAGAAACACAGTAATGAGCTGAATCAACACAAAGCATTCCTTGTTATTTCAGCGTTTTCTTTCCTTTTTTCTTGCCTCAAATGCCCAGACGCCAGAAAGAATGAGAGGGAGAGAGAATGAAAGAAACCTAAAAACAGTCAGGAAAGCAGGGAAAAGAGCAACGAGTAAGAAGAAAAGCAGTCGTAAACCTAATGGCTTTCCCACTGAAGCCAGGAACAATAAAACACCAGAAGAAGACGAGAGACAGGTTGGTTTTCATACAAATATAACGTCAGTTCACACCTTCCATTTCAAGTAATTTAAAGACACATAATAGGCATTGAAAAAGTATATAAAAGATTAATTAGCTTATCCCTGGCTTTTGGCTAGGGTGAGGTATTAACATCTGGGTCACATCCAAACAAACAACAAGCTATGTCAAAACAAAACAAAACTCCCCACTGAAACCACATAAATGTAAAGACACCACTGACGAAATCACATGCTAAGCTATTGTGGCTACACTGGAAAATGTAAAAAAAGAAAGATACAGTGTATTTGCTTTGTGATAAAGTAGAGAGGTAGCAGTATCAACACCACACCACACCCCCTTTCCTAGTCGGGGGTTTGCTAGATACCTGTACCGGCAATGATTGAGTCTATGATACTATTGTGTGACCTGGGAACACACACAAAAACACACGCTACATAATGAGGTATGAATTGAGATGAGAGGAGTACAAATACACTCAACACATAATAGTAAACACTCCCACACAAACACAAAGACATCGATACATTGAACAGCATAAGCATTAAACATATATTTTAATTCGAATTTCAGTTAAAATCAACATTCACAAACATTTTCCTACACTTTTCTTCCCCACACTGCAACTACAAAATCGACTTCACTAATCAGCAATGCAACATCCCACCTAACTTATCACTCATTACACTAATTATTTCCCTCCAAAACAACTCCCTCCATCCAGACAGACAGTTTTCTCCACCTAGCTAAAAACGCTGCCCTACCTGTTCTCAGCAGAAGTGCTTGGACGAGAGCAGAGTGCACGAGAGGAGCTTGAGTCCCAAAATCCAGTCGCGGGTGGAGTGTGAGTGCACACGCCTGCTCGGGCCTGTGGTGGTAAGACGTAATTGAACTGGGAGCGCGTGCAGCCAAGAGCAAGCAGGTGTGCCTTGTCACGGCAAGGGGAGGAGAGAGGAGAGGACAGGAGAGGAGAGGAGAGGAGAGGAGAGGAGAGGAGAGGAGAGACAGATGAGGGAAAGGGGGAAGAGAGATAGGCGGAGGGAGGGGTCGGCTCGCCGCGTTCCTCTCAGGGGTTGAAAGAATTGGCGGAGAACTTTTCCCGTCGACCGACTGCAAGCGCCTCTCCTAAAACAGCTGGAAAAGGAGAAGGGGGTGGGGGGTGGTGTGTGTGGAGGGACGGAGGAGGGAGGGAAGCAGAGGGAAGGAAAGAATTGAGGAAAAGAGAAAAAGAGGCTCGGCCCTCACTGTGTTGTCTTCTAATGATAGGTCCTGCAGAGCAGACTGCACTCACTCACACACACACACACACACACACACTCACACACACCCACACAAACACACGCATGCACCCACACATGCATTCTCACACACACACACACACGCACACACACACACCTACAAAAACACACGCATGCACCCACAAATGCGTTCTCACACACACACACACACAAACACACTCTTGTCATTCATTCTTTGGGGGAATTTGTGTTGCTCTCCATCTTGAAAACAAGCCAACCCCCGTCCTTTATTGTTCTAATCCTTTCCTCCAACAATGCAGGTCCCTCCCCTGTTCCCCACAGCGTGAGTGGGTCTGTTTAGCCTGCTCTTGTTAGACCAGGGGGTCTGTTGGAGTTCAATAGACGAAAGGATGAGGAGGAGGGATAGGTTGATGGAATGGTGGAGGTCTGGGTGTCAGTCAAGGGGAAGGGTGTTGTGGGGGGTGTTTCCTGTGTTGTGCTCTCTGGTGTTGGATGAGGAAATATCTGTGTTTCTTGTCAGGCCCTATAGGCTTTATTAGAAGAGGTAGTAGTGTAAGATATCTTAGCAATATATATATATACTAAATTAGAAGAAATTGTGTTTTGCCTCCACTCATTATGAAATACCGGTTAATAACTACTGTATTTTGAACAGAAAAAATGTTGTATTGTTGACCTCTGACAATTTCTAGCCCACTATGGAAGGCGGATGTTTTTGAAATTGATTGTTTTTAGTTAAAAATGTGCAACTACAGTAAATGTAGATACTTTTTTCCTCGATAGGAAAAGTATTTTTAGAGAAATATGATTGTGGCAAAGAAGAATGGCTCAATGTAGGTCAAATATCTATCGTATTTCACAGCTCACGTAGATATGGGTCATAAATTCACTTTACTGTACTGACAGAATAAAATGCATTTACTTCCTATAACAAGTTCACAGTCTTTGACCAAGTATGTGTCACCACTGATTTAGTTGACACTCGTCAAACATTGAACCTGTTAACTTAACCCCTCATGGATTTACAGTACACCTAACATAAACGCAGCTTTCATCCTTTTGAAAGTCCAGCCCCATATAATGTTACTTTGAAGGGTGTCAACAGCCCAGGGAAGTTCCTGTAAATTGAACCCAGAGCAAATTAAATGAATGGTAAGCAGTAAACATCCAAAGAAGATCCAGCTGAAGATCCAGCTGTGTCCTTCCGGAAAGCTGTTGCATGTCTTCCACTTAAATCTAAAACTGTGAATCATAATACTGTACTTCACTTCAAATCAATACAGTCTGCATGCAAATGAAAATGTGAATCAAATTCCATGTCAAAAACTAAGCATAAATGCAAAATAACATACTGTAGCAGGAAGACGATGTTTCTGCACACATCGAAACACATTATTTAATACTGTTATATAAAATGTTTTACTGGAATTTTTCTCTTTTTATTATGTATCTTGAACTGAATCCCAATATATAAAATTTGGCAAATTGTATGCACACAGAAACACAAAAAAATCGTGCTTGTGACATAGTTCCTTCATTTTAAGGGGTGAACAATGTTTTTTAAGGATTTTTGTTTATCTGCAGTTGCACACTACACTTTTGAGATGTTGAAGGGGACATCAGAAGAGACAAGGATTGGATTTGTTTTAGCCTGAAAGAACCTTTGAAGTATTTTTCTTCCACTCAAGACACTGATCAGATAGCAAAGAGCAGGCTTCGTCCTGTCTCACTCTTTTCCCCTCTCAACTCGAATGTCTTTCCCGGCAAAAGTCAAAGGGCAGACCACACACATGGTGTATCCCATGTGTGTCTAAATGGGCCCAGACCAACTCACAGAACTTGGTGTCATCGTTTTGACTTTTACACAGATTATAGCCAGATATCTGTCAGTATTTCTCAGCGTAATATTACGATATTGGATAAATTAAATAGCTGACGTAGAAAGGCTTGCGGTATTGCTAGGATCATTCACTTTAATCACTTAAAAATATGTACCAGAGGTGCATAGTGATAGATGAAGTTGCTCCTCTATTTTTTACAGACAACGGAGAGATCAAAATAGAAATTGGTTGAAAAAAATCCTTACCAAATATCAATATTATTTTGAAAATAATCTCTCATTTTACAAAAAATACCATTATGATATTGAAATTGAATGTTAATTCCATTATACTATTGAAAACAACGACAACTGCAGGGCAGGCATAAGTGGAATTTACAATATGTGAAGTGACCATAGGCAGAGGGCTGCCCCAAGGGAAGGGGAGTGAGGTCAGAATCCTTCTGTCGTCCAGGGGCGGGATCTATTATATCCATTTTTCTTCGTTTGTTAATAAGTTAGTAAGTTAAAACTTTATGCAGTTGTATTATATTAAATTGTGTATTATATTCATGATTTACTGTATGAGTAAAAAATCCAATCACAAAAAAAAGAACAGAAAAATCTTAATGACTGAATTCCTCAGGAATGTACAGTCTTTCATCTTCTCACAATAAAACAATACGGTTTAAAGTTAAGTCATTTTAACCCTTGCGATGTCCTCAGGGTCAAAATGACCCAAATCACTAGCTCTTTGTGGCAGATAAAATTCTACAGCTTACACACACATATGATGTGCCCCTCTAGCACAACAAGGTGTGAGTTTGAAACCCGAGGACAACAGGAGGGTTAAAAGGCACAGAAAAACAAACAAATACATAAAGAAATAAATACACACAGCAATGACAATAAAGAGAACCACACAATCATAGACAACCAGACGGCGCCCTCTGGTGGCATGATTAGCTAAAATTAAGGACATCACAAGGGTTAAATAAATTCACATTAAATGTAACTGCAGGTTTCAATGAAAAGGAGGTGAAGGTGAAGAAATGGCTCTGAAAGGAATACAGACAGTGGCCATATGTGATCTAAGTCAGATCCTTAAATGCCTTCACTGTTGAGATCATACCTGGCAGAACACGCAACAAAGGGCTGTGAGATCAGTTATAGTCAGAGAAGTGCCTGCAGGGAAAGCTGCGAAGTTCAGACTGGAAATAGGAAGACTCCTATCCAGGGCCTTGACTGTTAATGGACAGGCAATGGTTTGTTCTAATCTAAATGATTTGATCAAAGATTTGACATTTTAGTTAGAGGACGTCTTTATTATGCAACCAGAATATCATTATGACATGACTGAAGTTTGTTGTTTCTATCCGTCAGGTGTTTTATTTATTTAGATAGATAGATGTAATGATAGTGACTTACTGCAGCCTTTAGAGGGATCTATAGGTACGCTTGCATGTGCAGACGTGTCCATCTTGTCTGATTGACATACACTTCTTGGGGGAGAGAACTGGAGGCAATGTGTGCACCCTGCACCACCTCTATATTTTTTCTTCTCCTTCTGTTAAATGTGCCTTTACTCTCTCATGTTTCCCCCAGGGCTAAACCCTCTTTCTCTATTTTGCTCTCTCTATGCTTTCTTTGTTCTCTCTACTACTGTACTGTACGGTATGTCTTGATGATGATGCTTATCAGACAACAACACTCTGTACCTCTTCCATTGCACTCCAGTTGTGTTTCTTCATTGGTGGGTGAGGAGACGAAAATCATTTTGGGGACATTAATGTCAGTCAAGTAAGGCCCCGGAGTCAAATGATGTGTGGGAACACTAATGATAATTTCTTATGTTTCTATAAAAAGATTATTATGGGTTATGTAGTAGATCTGCTCTGGGCATGTGTGATCGATGTAGGGTGGTTAGAATATGAAATGTATAGCTTCAGGAAAAGTATGTGTTTTGATACTAAAGGCTGCTTTTAAGCTGTATTTCAATTTCAATTGTTTCACTGAGTGACTCTTTTGATGAGCATTGTTATCCTTTTAAATTAAGATGAAATAAAATTGCAAATGGGTTAACTAAGCATTTTTATACATGTTTTAAACTTTTGTTGAATCCTCAGTCCTAGTTTCCATTGCCATTCACCAATAATCTCTCAAAACATTAGTTTCTGCAAAGATGTGTTTTACTAGTTTTCAATATATCTTAAAGTATATTTTAATATATATCCAAAAAGTAAATATGTCATAAATGAACAGTCACTTTTACTGTACAGAGACCATCTTTTTGTTTGTTAAAGCCAGTGTAAGTATTTATCTACCTCACGTTACCCTAAAGTTCAATACCCCTTTAATAACTGCAACAGTTATACGGGAAAAGGAGGGATTAGTCATCCACTACTAGGAAATGATGGTTTATGGAGACTTGCTCAAGGGCACTTTTGTCAAAGAAAGGAAGAGAGGGAAGGATCTGGAATTGGTCCAGTTGCAAAACTGCTTTCCTGCCCCATCACATTTTCATGTAACATGGCAAGACAGCCATGCAATCCGCAGAATCATTTAATATGGGAAATATGGGCCATGCTCTACTAGAGAAAATGACCCAATATGTCTTTTGTGGCCTGTTAAGCAATAGCTGTACTGCTCCATAACAAAATGATGCTTCACATAGAGAGTCAGTCAGGGTAGAGAGCTTTAATGTGGCTAGAATTACATAGCTGCTGAATGGTTCATTCTGTGGTATGGTACAGCCAGATAGAAGTTAATGGACTATGTAGCACCCAGTTAACCATTCTGGTTTGGTTAGTGTTGAGGTATATTTCTCAAAAGGTTCTGCTTTGAATGTATAATATGCATTATACCTGGAGGTAGTACTCTAGGTATAATGCATATCAAGCAGTGATTAGATTAAAATGCTTTCAGCTCATATGTTTGTCTATACCCTAAAAACACAGAAAATGTTTCTCTTTGCGAAGAAAGAGAGCAGAGTTTTCATATACATTTGTTTCAAAATCAGAAAAGGAAGCCCTTATTCATTCTGATTCCTTACTTTTTTTTACCAACAGTTAGGCTGTCATCCTAAATGGTCTATCTCAGAGCTAATTGTCAAAACAGACACAAAACACATACCATACAGAGTAGAGGAATGGACCATGGCATTGACACCACAGCAGTTTGGTTCTGGGCCAACGGTACTGTGGGAAATGACCTTATTTGGACCAATAACAGTACTGCTGTGTGTTGACATGGATTCATATGGTAATTCCTCTGGACCCCTGTCACTTGGGATTGCGCTTGACATCCTTAAAGACTGTACAGTATGTGTACTTGCACGCACATACATGTAACACACACAGAGACACACATGCGCACACAGCAGGAGAGTCAACTGCTAGTTATTTTTTTAATGAACATATAACTCAGCTCTATGTCCCATTCTTAGTTTGCCCCGCATACATTTGCATGCATTTAAATTCCACAGCCCATTCAATATGTGAGAAGGTGGTATGTCAGCATTTCCAAGCAGCCTCTCGATTGGAGGCCACATTTACAACGTGTCGTCATAATAATCTACCTCCGCACAATGACTCTTTCTGGTGAGGAGCCTGGCATTCAGCGCTCCGCTTGGTTTGCCCCTCAGCCCCACACAGCGCCACACAAGCGCAACAAAAAACATGCGCGGGCAACGGAAACGCTCACTCAAGTAGTGTTTTGGTGTAAACTTGCCCCATTCATATGGCGGCGAGACTTGTCCTCTCCATGGCGACAGACTTGGCAGAAAGCAGGGAGAGAGAGAGAGAGAGAGGGGACACACACACATGACCGTCCAAGTTGACATCACACCCTGTAATAAAGAATAGGCAGAGCAGGCAAACACAGCTGTCTGGCCCCTGACCAGTATAGCATTAGGGCATTGATTAATTGTGATTGCACAGTTTCAAAGAATGCCAGAGAGGTTATTATCCCCGGTCTCAAAGAGATATTTAAGACATTTTTCAGGCTGTATACAGACTCTGAGACACATACATAATCTAATGAGCAGTTAGCCGTCACTACGGTTTGTGTGTAGCCATTATATAATAATAACATCATTGGCTTTCATTTTAACGTATACAGCCAAACACAGCTGCATGGCTGGTAAGCAGTATAGCAATAGACCAGTGTTTTAATATGATTGCATGGTTTTAGCAGATGGGGAATGTGGGCGTATGCTCCTCAAATGCATTATAGCACTCCGAGCTAACTGTATATTTTCTGAAAAACACCAGTGCTTTGAAGAGCAACTGACTCATCTTTGGGGTGGGGGGATTTGAGAACCACTATAGTATTGTACAGCAGCAGAATAACTTAATTTAAAGTCTATTTTTTATTTAATCTAAAATTATATTTTTTGTATAATTGTATACAGGATGTGTGTGGTATAAAGGGCATTGTCCCTTTACACCACACCAGAGTTCACTATATAAGTACAAGTGTACAGTGAGCATTTGAACGACTTAATTAATCCCTTGTATAGGTCTGAATGTGTTGGGCAAGCATTCTACTTTCCAGTAAGGTCTGTTTTTAATTAATTGGGTTTGATAGAGCCCGCCAAAACGCTCTCCACTGCCAAGTGCTATATTGTAACACTCACAAAGTTGTTGAGAATTATAGTATGATGTAGAAACTGCCAAACATGTAAACAAAAACATGTTGAGACACATACTATATTAGTTGCCATGGAAACAAAAGAAGGCATATGGTTCTATTTATGACTGTACTGTACGTTGCCATTAATAGATTTACTTATTTTTGTCTAAGATAATCTCTCCTCTACTATTGAGAATCATTGACATCTGTTTACATTATGTCACACATACTCTATTTATCATGTAGAATAAAGAAAATAGAAACATTATCTTGGATTTTAGAAAATATAAAACACAGTTGAAGAACAGAGGAGAAACAGAGGAAGTTGTAACAAGGTAGGAGGAGTTATTACTTCATGCCACATGTAGGATTTTAGGCATTATGTGCGATCAATGGTAACCTTTTTGTAACCTATTTTGTGCTCCATTGCTTTTGCATAATACCAGCTGGCTATGGTATGCACGTTCTCTATAAGATGGACCAGATCTTGCAGAGCAGTACACATTAAATGTGGTTCATGAAATGCACTGGGAACAAGAACAACACATTCAAAATATTATACAGATCTTTTGCATTTTAGCAACACGGATTACGATGTATCATATTAAATTTTTATTGAAATTCTTGACATTACAACATTTTTTGTTAGAAAGAGAATATACTGTAAAGCATGTAGAGTTCCATAATTTAGCAACTATTATGATCTGTTCTTATTCAAAGCAACTGAGTACAAGTACTCTAATTAGACATCATGTTGAAGGATGCTTACAGTACAGGTATAGGTGTATTATTATTATATTATTATGTATTTATTATTATTATTGTCTTATATCATACCTATAATGTCAAATATTTAGATAATACACAATTTTCTAGTGATTAACAACATTACATGCTTTAACTAGAGGTCAATGTTTGCTTATGTGCACATTTCATCTGCCTAATAGGCATTTTGGGCATGTCAATAAAACTCCCTGTGCTCAAAAGAGTTGTTTTATCATAGCGAAGTGGTATTCATTCATTATGACAGCATGCACAAGCAAAGCAGATAGTGAGCATTTGCTGTGGGGTACAGAATCCACCCAACACCATTTTAGCAAGACCAGGCTAGCCTCACTCATCATTGGTAGGATGCATGCTGTCAGATTAAAACATTATCCTCAAGGGCTTTCCTTCTTCATTTCTGCATTTTTGACCCCTGGCCTTCTCAAATCTATAAAAACAGTAACATGACAATAATTCA
>JAODUG010021611.1:29219-45160 GCA_027564795.1 Aphredoderus sayanus
GTACCAGAATCCAATGCAACGCATGTGCAGAACAGCTTCTGTGGAGTCTGCCGTGAGCGTGTGCGTATGTGCACGTGAGCGTGTGCGTATGTGCACGTGCGCTCACGTTCACTTAGATGAATAGGACATGTCAGCGCAGCTCCTACCCAGGGAGCAGCTGATGGCCGTTTGTGTGCATATAGAGGTCCGCCTGGCTCCCATGGTTTCTCTTTCTATCCCCTCCTCCCTGATTTTCTCCCCTCCCCTCCCCTCCCCTCCCCGTTGTCCCCCAAAACCCCCCCCCCCCCCCCTTCCCCGCCGCCCCTTTCCCCTCGACCTCATGCGCCACCTCCCTCTCGCCTGTGGAATTGCAGCCTGCTGGAAGGCTGTGGCGCACTGCCACCGCATTCGATTATTGCGTGTGTGAAGAGGCCACAAACTGCATGCTGTCAATCATATGTCCTTTACACCACAGTTTCCCCGTTATATATGTACACAGTTACATGCAGTTACAACACGCATGCACAACAAGTGGATACCACAGTTGAATTTACATCACTGAAACGTCATGGGAGAATGTTTGACCGAAAACCCCTTAAAAGAAGCCGATTTCCATCAGCACACCCAATGTGCCATGGGAACAACGATTCCTAAATTTAGTAAAATAAGCGTCATGGCTGAAGAGTATTGTGTCTCTGTTTGTCTGTCTGTCTGGCTCACATCTTCTAGGGTGTGGTTTAATATATCCTGTTCCCCCTTTTCTTTGCTCCTTTTTTCCTCTCCTTAGTCTAACCAAGAGACTAAGTTAAGCAGTGTTCACATTACACAGACATGCTAGTGATACTAATGCAGGCTTAACATACTGTATATATTAATATATACTGTAAAGACAGTATTGGAATATGTGCACACAGCTACAGAAATAGATGTAGAAAAGAAAGAAAGATAGATGGATGGATAGATATATATGATAGTCCTGCCATGACATTATGCCATTAAGAGAGACAGACACAGCTATGGAAGAATCTATAACCTTTTTCAAGAGACAAAATCCCTCTCTTGTCTTGCGCCTTGTTGATCCAAATAAAAAGAAATGCTTGGATGAACAAAAGCAGAAAGGGCAAACCTTGCAATTCTGCAAACGTTATGTTTGGGATACGTCTTCACACCGGATACGGAGCTACAATAAATGAACCCGTCACTCGCCAGCACAGGGGTTAAGTAGTTTGTTAATGGTGACTCCTCCACACCCAAACCATGTCAGTCAAAACATGTGCATAGACAGTATGAAGCTAGATAACACTGGGGTTATATTTGTGTGCGTTGCAGGACGTCCTGTGCAGTATATCTGGACCATACACACGTGTGAAGGGGGGTGGGGTTCGGTTTGTCTGGGTCCCACTGGACCTTAGGGAGGTGCTGGTGAGCTCCCTCGCCGAGACCTCCTTCCTTCTGGCCCTCCATGCTGAGCCGGAGGAGCCTGCTTACATCTTTATCACTCCCCCTCTCTTCCCCCTGCTCCTCTTTCAAAGGCTGTATGTACAGTGCCACGTAGCTGAGCTTATTAGAGAGTGTGTGTGTGTGTGTGTGTGTGTGAGAGAGAGAGGGGGAGAGAGGGAGAGACACCTCCACGTAGGCTAATGCTTTTTCTCTCTGTTTGCTTTCCTAGGCTTTCTCTCTCCTTTCTCTCGTGGACCCCCGCCCTTTCCCTTTATGAGTGTACCGTGTAGGAAAAATGACGTTCTTTACTAATGATTTCAGATTTTTTCCAGGCTCATAGTCAGGTAGACTTTTCTCACTTATGTTGAAACTTTGTTTCAGAAATAGTCTGTGTGTGTGTGTATGTGTGTGTGTGTGCGTGCGTGTGTGTGTGTGTGTGTGTGTGTGTGTGTGTGTGCGGTGCACGCTTCACTGAGTTCCCAGTCTGGTGTGATCCCTAAATACACCATTTTGCCCACAAGATAAACTTCCTGAAGCATATGCATTTTAATTACCACAATTTCATATTTCGTATTTGGCAAGTGGAGCTCAGCCAGAATGACTTCTTAATACTGTGTATCTTCTCCTGTAAAACATACTGTAAAAGCTTTTTTCCTGTATGCTATTGCCATCTGGTGGGGTTCATAGATAAAGCATTTTTAAACTGCATTTGTCTTAACAGTCTTAATAGTAGTGTATTGTATAACTGGCCATTTGAATAAGCGAGAAATCATTTTAATACATTTCATAAAGTTAATCTTGGTATCAGACACTAATCACCCAACAGCTGTTATGCAGACATTACAAATATTAATATATTATATGTATTGCTCAAAACTGAAATGCATGGGCTTACAGTACATATTTCAAGTGCAAACTGTATATTGTTATGCATGGAAATATCAGTTATCAGTTAAATCAACTACGTTGTTTAATAAGTACATCTTTGGATGTAAAACTACTATGTGTTGCATATGATTCAGCACCATATTTATACAGCACTTAAATAGCAGTTAACTATTTAATAATTTGTACTAGACATTGTCGAAAACAGTTTAAACAGCATAATCATTACCTGCTTATTTATGCCCATTAGGGTCCATGGGAAAATTGCTATGGCTGTCTTTACTGTAACAAGCCTTTACATTTGCCAGCAAATCCAAAAAAAAAAATCTTCCCCCCATCCAGGTTCTTCACTTTCCTTCCAATAACCTCGAGCCAGAGAAATAGCCTAGCCAGGCTAAACCCTCCAATAAAATATGCAAGTAAACAACATCCTCAGAACATTTACTATATGCGGAATTTCAGCCTAGAGAATTCATTGTGGTTTTGTTTAAGAGCTATTAGAGAAAAGTATTATTGGCAGCAACAATTTCATGTATTTAATGTTAGCCATTGTCCATACCTCTTTAAGACCAATTACAGTACAGTTCAGTAAGTAAAATCAATAATTATTATGCTTCTGTCTGAATTTATATTCCTTGGTCTATAAAAAAAAGTAAATGAAGTCAAGTAAATGATATACATAAATAAGTGTACTGTTTTACATTGTACCATAATCAGATTTATAACTGTGAAAAATAGATAAAAATGACCATGGATCAAGTTCAGGAAAATAGATTTAGCTTTTTTTTGCTTTTCTCCCATATTCTATTGCCATGGTAAGTCTTTAATGGAACATAATGCAAGGCACACAACAATAGCATTTCATCTCTTCATTGTCTCTGTCCTGCCATGGTTTTTTAAAGTTCAGCTCCACCCCCTTGCAAGCTCAAACACTTAATAGAAGTGCACCACTTGGAATCCCCTCAGACATCTAAAAGCCTGTGCATCTATATTCCCCAGGTCAATTAGATTGTGTTCCAGCTGCACTCGTACCAGCTTGCTAAGCGTCTGCGCTGCATCTCCCCAGCAGAATGCGTCACGTGGCACAGACTGGATCTGGTTGTGATTCAGCACGGCAGAATACAAGCTCTGGGGCAGCTGCCTGGGTACCTGACGCAAGGCGTTGTGGCACAAGTCAAGCTGATGCAACACCTGCAGTCTCCTGAAGGCACCCGGTGCCACTTTGGAGATGGTATTCCTTGCAAGGCCCAGATGTTCTAAGTTTGGCAAGAGAAGGAAGGCGGCTTTGTTTATGGATGATATGCGGTTTCCCTCAAGGTTCAGGGTTTTTAGGGACGGCGGAAGGTGTCGCGGCACCTGTTTCAGACAGTTGCCTTCTAAATTGAGGCTTTCTAAGTGACGTGCGTTGATGAGGGACTCTTTGACTAGACCCTTGTTTGTGAGTTTGTTCGTACTCAGATCTAGGATGACCAGCTCCGATGTCCCTGTGAAGACCCCTCCACTGAACCTCTGGATCAGGTTTCCTCTGAGGTACAGCTCCTTGATGGACAGCGGTAGCCCCAAAGGAACAGACACTAACTGATTGCCGTCCAGGCTTAAGGTGCGCAGCTTTCCCAGAGGGGAGAGGACTCCATCCGGGAGTGATTCTGACCTGTTTCCCAGGCTGTTGTTACTGAGACTCAGAACCAGAAGCCCGGGGCATCGAGACCAGACCGCCTCAGACATGACGCTCAGGCGGTTATTGTCCAGGCGCAGCTCCTCAAGAGAACCGGGAAGGTCAGTTGGAACACTTTGGAGGAGGTTCTTGTCCAAAAACAGACGCTTCAGTGCCGGGATCCCCTCCAAGCCCCCCTCTATTGTTGCATCTGTTAGCCGATTGTTGCTTAGCACTAGAAACTCCATAGACGCGTATTCCTTGAGAAGGTCTAGCTGAATGGTGTCTATGCGGTTGTTCATGAGGAGGATGTAGCGGGAGTTATAGGGAATGCCGTAAGGAAGCTTGTCCATGCCTTTGTCTGAACACTGGACCACTCTGAAAAACAATAAGAAAAACATCCAGACTCAATTCAGGCCAATTTGTGTGTGCCACACCTAATAAACGACTGTCACTGCTTCTGCTACATAACTTACTGGCTCACATTGTTTCAGCATATAGTATACAGCTGCTTTAAACATTAAAAGTGAGCTTAATGTGTATATTGCAACCAAGGGGTCTGTCTTTGTTATCCTTATTCAACTACAAACTCATTTATTGAATCCCAAACTGTACTGTAAGTACAACATATTAACACAACTGCAAATGATTTGTAGCCTAACCACAACAGAATAATGTCTGTAAAACATTTGAATTGCTTGAGATATTAAAGTGATCACTTTCTGTACACCAGACACACATTTCATTCAGTCATATCTATTTAACAAATTTTCACTTACAGTAATATGAACATTTTAGTCAAGAGATAGTTCTTACCTTCCATAACAAGCGCACTTTGGTGGACAGTAGTTGTCCTTGAAGTAAGGGAAATATGTTGGTGTAGGAACCTTGTCCAACATCCTTTTTGTTGTAATACCATTTTCGTCGTTATTTCTCTTGGGCTTCTTTTTGCTTTTTTTGTTCTTTCTTTTTCTGTTCTTTTGTTGTTTTGTTTGTGTTGTTTTGTCTGTTGGCTTTGCAGAAAGCAGGGTAGGTGTAGATCTGCTCGCTGGTAGTATCAACCTAGGTGTAAATATTGGCGGTTTATCAGTGGAATAATATTTGTTTGATTCTTCAATTGGTTTAAGGGTAGTTTGTAGGTTTGAAGTTTTAAATGGTCCTTTAGGCCTTGATAGTATACCTTGTCCCTTAGTATCTTCATGTTGGATTAAAATATTTCTTTTCTTGATCTCCAAGATAGTTTTTGGATAATTTGTGGGGATAACTAGGTCCTTGTTGTCATTTATCTTTTTAGAAATTTGCTTCTCCTTTGATGTAGATTTCATCACTCCTTCTAAATGTTTGATTCTGACCTCATCAAGCTTTTCACTGTCGGTCAATGCCTTGGTTGCTGAAGCAAATTTGACCTCTGACCTTATTCCCTTCAGAAGATGTTGATGATTGTCAGTCGCATTCAACACGTCAATGAGGTGACCTCCAAACAAGAAGGCATCTTCCTCCATCTCTGTACTCAGAGATGCTACAACCTGATTGGTGGTCACATGGGTGGGAGGGGTGACACTGGTGAAAGAGAAAAGATCCTGAATGGCAGGAGGGAGTGTCACGTCAGCTGGTGTAAAGCCATTATCATTATGAATAAGGGGTGGAGAGCCAGGAGGAATTCTAGATTGAGTGATAAACTGTGTGATAGGAGCTGCCATTTCCTTCTCCATGTGAGAGGAAGGAGATTCTAATCGCTCTAATGTCCTGTTATCTCTAGTTTCCTCCACATTTTGTTCCTCTCCATTCAACTGCTTCCTTGAGTCGGCATGAATACCTTCTCGAATCTCATATATATCCATTCCCGCCACCAACCATCCCTCTCTCTCTTCTCTGTCTTGTATATTTGTGTTTTCCCTCTCTCTGTATCTAGCCAGAGTTTTTTCAGTGGTTCCATCTTCCCATTCCTCTGTCACCCCAGACAGAGGAACAGTGTCCGGGTTCAAACCAGGCTCCATGTTGTTTAACACATACCCTCTTTTGGAGTTTGTGAACGGGACATCTTCTCTGCTCTGCTTATGGTCAATATCCGTTTCTGCCTGAGAAACGGCAGCTTCATGGCTGTCAGTCGTTATTGCCCAGGGGTCGGTGTCTCTGCCCAATTGATTGATCTCGGTGAACATCAGTCCTACAAACAATACATCAAGACATATTAAGTAACACTTTCTTAATGTTATTTATTTTTAAATTAAATCAACCATTATATCGGTACAAATGTCAAATGTAAACATAATATTGTCGATTAATTTCAGTGCTGAAACTAAACGTTTGAATGAACCGTTTCTTTTACTCACAAAAGAATGTAGAAACATTAAACAAACAACTGACAGCCTACGTGATCTACAGTACATGCACTGTCTTCCAAAAGCTGACAGCAGGTGTGCACTAGCCTAGGATTACTACAGCACATTCTTAAAAGTACATATCCTTGCCAAAAGATATTTTGTATACAGCTCAATTGTTTGTAGTAAATATTAAGTGTTGCTGAACTTACTGGGTTGCAGTTGGTAGGCAAATCCAGATACCACAAGTACAGTCAACAGAAGAGACAGTACTTCCATTTCATCTGCGGGATAACATGGGAACAACAAATATATAATCACATTTATGAAATGTTAGAATGTATGTATGCATGTATGTATGTAGAATGTATCATTTAAATAATAAACATTAAATAAAGCACTCTTTTTATACATTATTTATATTTTATTTTATACATTTATTTTACATTACATTATAATAACATCTCTTGATATACAGCAGAATACAGTAAAGTCAGTGTAAGTCAGATTTATGAGTCTTTCCTACCTGATGCACAGTATCCTCGATGTCAATGTTCAGTCTTTATGTTTGTTAAAGACATTAGTTAAGGTGCACACACATTAAAGTTAACACACCTGCCTCTTTCCATAGAATGAGTCCAAGACAAAGTTGCTATAAGCATTCCCAAGGGAATGAAGCATGTTGTGACTCATACATGCACAAACCTCACTAATGGAGGAGAATAGATGATTTTCTTATGTATTTTAGAGCCCCTATGTATAGGAGATATTCACGCACACACTACGAGCCAGTGGAGGAGTCATAGGTAATGACTCTTTAAATACCCTCACACATACACTCCACGTCAGCGGAATCCAAAAGATCAATAGTGTGAAAATGTCTCCCGTCCAGGGAAAGGTCAGAGGTGAGACTTGGTTCCTACGGTGGCTTCTGTTTGCCCCATTCTGATGACACATTAGCATCCCAGCAGTTACACAGGGGTGACAAGTGGTTCATGAAAGCTGCTAAACCTCTAAGTCATATGCCAATTCAATAAACTACTTTTTAGGAATTCTGAGGAATGTGTACTGACAGTCACACTACAAAAATGTATGTCTTGTTGCAAACATGGTGATGTCATCTTTAAAATAAAAGTATTATTTTATATCTAAAAATGTTAAATGACACATGGGATGCAGAATGATATCACAGGATATAACGTGTAATGCTTACAAATCTAAACAACAATAGTGGCACAAACCTCACATTTGTATCCAGCACAAATCCAACACTTGCCAACATTGTTTACATTCATGTTTTAATTAAACAGGGTGCCAACTTCTAAGTCGTATATATTTTGTAAACTAATTACTATTTTTGGAATAAAGCAATGCATTTTAAAATATGTTCTTTTCCTTACGAATTTATTCCACAGCTGTCTGCCTAATGTGTTTTTAATTTTAACAAACATCTGACATTTATAAAAAGAAGAGAATTAGAAAATAAAAGCATTTCAGACAGAGACTAGGCAGATGTTCCAGAGATCGATGAGCTCAACCTCAGTGTTTTGTTTTAGTCTAAATATGCTTCATGGTTAGATCATGGAAAACACATTTAATTTTATAATGGTTTTCCTTATCCATTTAGTCATTTATCAAGTCAATAAAAAATGCTAATACTCCCTAAAGATGATCCAATAATGTACGTACAATTAAATTAAGTATTTGTTGTGGGAAATATGGAGTACTATTTTACATTTTATATTTTACTTGAAAAATCCTTGAACATAGGAACATAGGGGCCAGCACACTCTAACTCACTTACTCTAACTAAATGTTTCATACAACTATTATTTTACAATAGTTAGTTAAATGAATGTGTGTGTAATTATTAACTAATTAACTTGCTGCAATTTGCTGCAATATTGACCTATAAGTGAATTATGCTATTTACATGTGCACACCTAAAAATATTTAGTACAATATACTGTAAAATATAGGCCCACAAATGTAATATTTTAAATTCCATGTATTATCACAAGGGGGCGACATTCAACCACAAATATCACAATTGGTTGTGGTGCCAGCCTCTGGGATTGCATAATATTACAAAGGATGGGCATCATATGACCATATTTGTGGCTGTTGCCAAGATCATTTTGGTATTTTGACACACGTGGAATAAACAATTATTATATAAACGTGCCTGTAAAGGACACAAATGAAGATTGCTAATTTGTAATGAGGACCCACACCACTGTCTTTTACACCTTAAAGTTTTGGCATCACTTCCTGCGAAGGGTGATGTAATGCTTTGAAGAAAATGTGTGAAAAGCAGCAATAATGGAGGAAGGAGGGGTGGGATGCTAATAAACATGGTGTGTGTGTGTGTGTGTGTGTGTGTGTGTGTGTGTGTGTGTGTGTGTTAATGAACCTCACTGATCTAAATAGGAATTAAATTTCCTATTTTATTTTATTGTCAACTCACCAACATCAGATATTCTCTGCCTGAGGATATAGCTGTACTTCAATACAGCATACAATAGCTGAAAACATTCTCCTGTGTAACATTGTTTGTGGATTATACATTCTGCCATTGTTTTGCTCAAATTGTCAAATCTACCTGTGATATAATACAGTACAGTAAAAAATATACATTGCAGTCAAAATAATTTGGGTTTTTGGGTGGTATCAGTGGGGTGATGGCATGTTGACAAACCTCTTTTAAAGTTAAAGGTGTAATAAACAGCCCCTGCATGAAATCAATGTTTCTTCTAAAGTACTGCCTACCACTGACTGTACCAAAATCAGGTAGGTGGTGTCAGACACCACAGAGGAATCCACCAGTAGGTCTTTATATGAGGATGGGGGTTTATGAACAAGTTTGTGTACTTGTACTCTATGTTACTGGCCCAACGTGTGCATATGGTGTGTGTGTGTCTGATAGACGATGTGGGTGCATGTGTGACTAAATGATAATTGGACACACAATTGATGACAACACTGCGTGTTGAAAACAAAAGTTGTTTCTACACAGCCCTGGCTCTGTAAACAAGTGGTGCAGACCGCACAACACAACACTATCCCAGCCCTGGCAATGTGTGTCCAATTGAGGGGGAAGGTGGTGGGGGGGATGGAGCTTCTAAGGGAACACCCTTATGATGGTGTTTTTGTTTTGATTAGTCAAATACTGAATGTAAATTTATTGAATAATAAATATATTCAAATATGAACAATATTTCTCCCGCATCGCTTACCTCACCTTTTACACTGCCTTGAGGCTCTTGAACACATTTTAAATGTTTTTTATAAATAGACTTAACATCCATTTTTATGGTTTATGCCCCAACTAGGGGTGAGCGTGGAAAATAATACAAAATCTAATATACGATGGTCAGATGTATGAAAGAGAGACAGATAAACTGAGACATGGCTACCAGCCCTTCCCCTAAGCTAACCCATCTGCTCTGAGCTTGTCTGCTGTCGCTAGACACGGCGGATGCGGGGTTAACAAGGGCAAAGGTCAGAGGTCACAGACTGCAATCAATTTATCTGCAAAGAGCCACTGGGCCATATTATCATGGTGTGTGTGTGTGTGTGTGTGTGTGTGTGTGTGTGTGTGTGCTCGTGGTACAGGACAACAACACAGGAGCAGACTTCAAGCCACCTCTTTAGCTACTACTGCGTGTTCTTCAGGTGCCTGCACTCAATGTTCTGAACAGGCAGCGGACAATTACATTTTATTGAACACATTAAATATTCATTATAACAGAGGAAGAATCTCGGGAAGGGCAGTCATGACAATGTGAGGCCTTTAGTCTAATTGCACATATTCACTCTTTCTCATACTATCCATTTTCTGTATCTGATAGTGATAACAGTACCTGGCTATATTTAACCATATCTGATAACAAGCACTCTTTCTTTACAAATAGCTTTGTTATCTGTAAATTAAGCAGTAGAAGCAAATACATATTAACAAACACTGACCATCCCAGTTCAGAAGTTTTTTGTTAACAGAGTAATACCCACGTTTGGGAACTGTGTGTGAATTTAAATAATGAAAATAATATAATCTTACAGCAAAAATTCATATATAGACAGTGTTTGTTTTTATTTGTTTTTTGGATGTAATGTCTTTAGTGTTTTTAATGTCTTCCTGTCTTCTGGTTGAAGTTCAAACGTAGCACCATCGCATTGGCCTGACCATGTCTAGAATAACTCTTGCCAATTAAGCTTGTGTTTTTGTTTTGCTAAGAGGTTCTTCTTGTCCGTTGAACATGCCAAGCTAATAGGAACAGAAAGAACAGGGAGGGTAGAGGAAGGGAGGAAAGCTTGATATGGAAAATAATACAAATCTTATCTAAGATCAAGCTAAGGCACAATATGAACAGCACAAATGCTCCTTATATACTGTATCTTTTGGACATTTCATTTAGCGGAATCTTTAAATCGCAAGACACCTCGGGTCAGCAGGTCCTAACAGTGGTTTAACACGCAAAAGCAGTGATGTTTAAAAGAAAGATATGTCTTAAGTTAAAGTGGTAGTGTGTAATTTAATAAGTTATTAAAGACCTTTTTTGTGTCTGTTTTGTGTTTGTATAATAGCAGAATTGTTGTTTTGTTAGGGGAACTACAGTACTGTAAGTACTTACAGTACTGTAAGTACTTACATTTGAGACATACTATGCCCACACATTCCCTATTGCTGTGTAACGATTGTGCATCCCAATTAAACCATTGTTTTTATTTAAAAAGTTTATTCATTGTATTTAATCATCATTGTATTATACTGTAAGACTATTCCAACAGGAGTGCAATATAAAAAGGTATAGACCTTTGTTCACTGAGACCAAGAAAACGTGCTAATAACGTCATACTGTATTATGGCAGGGATAATAATAATTCATATTTTAATTCACACAAGGCCCTATTCACAGTGTTTTGGCCATTTGCCTGTATGTTTCTGAGGCGTTCTGGGTGGGATTAATCTATGTAATGGATGCTCCCCTTTGAGGAATTACCTGTGAAAGATATTGACTGATCCCGTACAGTACAGAAGTTATCATGCGCAAGCACAAACTAGCATCAATGAGCGTACAGAGACACATAGCTGCTTTCCATGGAGAAGACAAATAAGTGAGTCAGCTATATGTGAGGGGGAGACTATGAAGAACAATTAATGGCCAGCGTAACACTTGGTTGCCAGATATAGCACTGTGGCATGAGCACTATAACAGCCTTAGCAGAACGTCATTCTTTTGTAATTTTAAAACATTCTGTTGATGCAAGTGATTCAAATGTTACGGATAATGCAACTATAAACATAATAGGGTCAGTTGCTCTATCATTTAGCATTTCACTAGTTTAGCTGTTTAAAATGTGTTCCTCAAACCAGTCCTAAACAGTTAACACACTGCTGTGTACAGCTGAACTGCTGCTATGTCAACTACTAAACTCAACCTACTGGTAGCCAGCAAACATGATTTGTGTGCATTGGCCTACACATGCTGTATATATAACATTACATTAACAATCTGAGCATTAGTACCATTTAAACTGCCGCTAAACCTGCATGAATGTGTTTGTGTGTGTGTGTGTGTGTGTGTGTGTGTGTGTGTGTGTGTGTGAGAGAGAGAGAGAATGAGACACACATTTGCATGTGTGACAGTCACAGGTCTATATTCATAAATGTGTTTCTTTGTGTGTTTACCCAGCTGGCAATCGATTGACAGGCGAAAAAAGCTCACCATATGTTCATAAAAAATATACAGTATTTTAATCGAGCAACAGCACGTCTGATTTTATTTTAAATCTCTGCCACCTTTGGGGGGCATTTACTTGTAATAACTATGTAAAACAATACTGCATACACCATATGACCACTAGTGTGAGTAATGTTGTAGCTGAGGCCTTTTGACATTGTTAGTCAGGATGTGTGGACCAGATGGACAGATGGGGTTTTGCTGGTTGATGTGGGTTATTAGGCTTGGTTAACAATTCACCAAAGCTATTAAGCAATCTGTCACGCTGCTAAACCAGGCTGACAGGCCACACAGACAAGGTCAGAGTTGGATTTTCACTCCCCTTATTTACTCATTCTGTGCAGCATTACAAATTAAAGTGTGTTGTGCTGATTTACTAAACCAACTGTCCAAACCAACTGTCCAGTGTTCATTTTGTAGTGACAGGTCTGATATTGTATGTTGCTAATTAAATATATGTTTATGTATAACATCTTCCAGAGTTATTTTTCGTGTCTTGGGAAACATATTTTATTTTATGTTTAATAAAAAAAAAAAATTGTGTGTGTGTATGTGTGTGTGTGTGTGTGTGTGAGAGAGACAGGGACAGAGAAAGACTGTTACCTTGTGTAGCTTTTCAATGGAACAGCTGTGTGAGGTTAAAAAAAAAGAGAAAAGAAAAAAGCACAGGTTGCCTGACAACTGGCCTTCCATTGGCTGACTTAACTCCTCTCTCAACCAATCACACAAGCCACACGCTGAGGCAACTTGAAGGGGGAAAGTTCAGGGAGACAGTTGTGAGGGAAGTGGTGTCGAGAGTGCATGAGCTCTACTGAAAGCTTCAGCTTTTCAGAATGCTCTACTGAATGTTTAATGTACATTCTTTGATTGTTTTCAAAGATATATATTCATTTGAAGCATACATACTTTTAACTAGAAACAACAGAAAGGATATTAACTATCAATGTTGACACAGCAAACTCGTCATATATTATTGTTTTTGAAGTTAAAGAAACTAACTAACAAATTTCCACCCATGGCTATTTCTTGTCACAGCTTGATACTGTAATTCTGAGAACAAAATAATTTCCAATCAAAAACCTTTTGAGGCACTCAAATAGGCCTAATGGTTTCTTCCTATTGTATGCGTTGTTGTATGTAGGCTGAGACATGAGTTTCTCAGGCTTTGTAAATTTACAGCACAGTGAGATATCTATTATCTCCTGGCCATAATAGATGTTTGTTTTAAAGCAGCTCTGACGCATATGGTTGGTAGATGTGAGGTTAGTAGACTTAAAAAATGGTTTGAAGTTAAACAACAGTATCATTCAAAGTAAACTGTATGTGGTTAGGTGTAATTGAAATGAACATACGCTAATATGTTCACTGTGGGTGCTTAGTGTGTCTGTGTGTGTGTGTAAGAAAGAGATTTTACGCATGTGTTTGTGTGCTGCTTAGTAAGTGTGATTGTGTGGGTGGGCTGTGTGCAGTTATATCCTGTAATTACCAATCAAAGGGAGCCTGATTGAAACCCTGTGAGAATGTTCTGTGCTGCACTACTTCTCTTCCCTGGAGGTCACACTTCCTGTAAGCCAAGCTTGCATTTGTGGGCTCTCCCCATAACATACAAGGCCTTAGAAGATTTCAAACATGAAACAGAAGCATGACATGCTGTGTGATTGTGAATAATATTGTGTTTTATATGCTGGACAGTTTAGGGACTGTGAAATTAATGCAAATACCAATGTACTTGTATACAGACATATATGGTACATTAGTTCAAACACCAATGCACACATAAACACAAAGGAGGATAAAGAGGTTTTTATTTACTGACAGGACAAGCCAATAGGAAGGTTTAAAGTCAAACATAGCCTGCAGGAAACCATGACACCTTATTGACAGTTCCACAGTGATATAACTGACCATTACCACACTGCCATTAGGCACATTATATAACAGATTGTATCTGTTATAAGTGTGTGGCACACATTACCAGTTGCTATGTAATTAAGATCATGATATGCAATGAATGAGAAAGAGCAAACCTGGTGTAATGTACAAACATGTTTTGGAAATGATCTGCAAAACTAAATAAGGTTTAAGGACATTGATATAGAGCTTTATAAATGTAGAAAAACTATATAAACTAAATAAATAAAATGTAAGACCTAGTGCCGAAACATTATTGACAAGTTAGGTGCGGATGCTTTTGGTAAAAGAATGAGTCAAATAAAGTCAACAAATGATGAAATAGCTCAGTGGTTACTTAAAACATTCACTATGAAACAGTGTGTGCATGTGAGTTGGTAGTGACTTTAATATCTCCAGGTGGTTGTTGATGTACGTTCATTTTATTTTAATCTAGTGAATATACCTATGCACATATTATTGTTTGAGAGGGTTTGGATAGTATTATGTTATCCAATTCCATATTATTATATTCTAACAGCGTTTTTTAAAACTAGAACTGTAAATATTAAATAAAGATTATTTCAACCCTTGTCAAATGACTCAAATGACTGAAGGCCTGACCTCCATTTTGAGAACCATTGGTTTACTGTGTATAGGCCTAAATCCTTTTTGTCTTGAAGTTTTTAAGCCTAAGAGGACATTGACCCTCGGTTCACCCTCACTGTACACCCATATAGATCTGAGGGGGAGAATACAAGGTTAACCAATCAATGTTCAAACCATTAACAATCCAAGTTCTCACAGAGTCTTAAATCTGTGGGAAAAAAAGGGCTTTTAAATGTTTCACAGACACTCCTATTCTAATCCTGTGTCCAGTCCTAGATTATCATGTCTGATACACAGCTACCAACTCTGCATTATAGCAATTACAGTCTGGATTATGGAACCCCAAATAATTCCTTCTAAAAGCTCTGCATTTCATTTTGCTAGACAACTCAGTTTTTCTGAAAACATCGATTACACACATTTGTTTCTCAGATTAGTAATGAGAGAGGAGAGTTTTGAAGTTCCTCTCTATGAGAAATCATCTGTACCATATGAAATGTGCCACTGTTTCCTTTTGAAGCATTTTCATTGACTTCTTGTTGGGAACCAAACAATGCTTGGACATGCACATCTGTTTTGTTTGGTGAGAACATGTTGTGACTTAGATACCTATTTCAGGGTTATGTTGATTAACAAACTTTTTATCCAGCAGATAACACTGTAACAGTATTATAGGACGTGTGGCTTTAAAAGTCCTGCATTATATGCTGGTTTAAACATATACAATAACAATATTTAAACAATATAGCAGCTAACAACTATTTTCTACGTAAATATATAGTGGAGTAATTACATCCAGAGCAGAGAATGACAATAACACTGTACCCTCAGCAAGTCACCAAGGGCCTTGGATCATTTTAAACAGAAATGTTGTTTTGAGCCATTTTCAATCCATAAAATACAGATTTCTAAATGGGAATTTTGTCAATGTTACCAGCATTTGTGTGTCTCATCATAGTACAGTACCATTATTTAGTTTACAGCATAAAAATACACACAGATGGTTTTGTGTTTTCAAGACCAATGGAGAGATTGGCTTTGTGATCTCTCCATTGGTCCACCCCCACATTGTCCCTAATAAAAACCCTTATGTGTACTTTCATCTGTTGCTCTCCACATTTTCCCGCCACAGTGTTCTCCTTTCAACCACTGCTACGAAGGCTTTTAGCGATGCTCGAGCAAGGGACCTTGAAAAATAAGATAAAATAAATAGAAGTTATCAAAAACAATTTCGCGGGAACTGGACCTTGAATGCATGCACCGCAGGTTATATATGTGCTCTTTGTTCTTCCATGGAGCTACTTATGGTATGAAATATGATTGGCAGCTCGAGATATACACACTTATCCCTCGTAATGTCCTCTGGGTCAAAATGACCCAAATCACTAGCTCTTTGTGGCAGATAGAAGGCGCTAAACC
>JAODUG010021612.1:0-21282 GCA_027564795.1 Aphredoderus sayanus
TCCCCTAAAGTGATTCATAGTGTAGTTAGTGTGCCCGCCCCCCCCCCCCCACCCAATCATGCACACACGGGGGTCACAAATTATTAATATAATAAATATTAATTTAATATAAAGCAAACGTTATTAAAGCTAATAAAACTAGATACACATTAATAAATGTGCTCAACATTTGTAATTTTAATTTAAATATCACGACAGGTCAAAGAGGTTCAGTAGAGGTTCAGTAGAACCTCTATGACAGACACTGGTCTCAGCAATGAGTAGCAATACCTCAAGCACATTATGCATGGCCAATAACATGCCATAGAAAACATTTTGGCCTGTATGTGTCTTGTGTGAGTTAGCTATAATGTAATACATTGTATAACCACAGTTTGGTTACATGTAATAACATGACGCGTGTCCCAGTTACCAAAGTTAATTCTCTTTATTGAGCTAAACTGCTACTTGATGTCATTGAGAAGGATAACATTGACTGCAGGTCAGGGCTCTGAGCTTGGACAATCACAATGAATGATAAAGACGGCCTTCAAATTAACCGTAAGTTTATTTGAATAAATTCTATAGCTTGTCTCATTCTGTGAAATCCAATTACACTGGCGAGAGATGAAGGACATTATCCACTGCCCTTACGCAGAGAGTTATGAATTCATAATATTGTAATTATTAAAAAATATCAAAGAGAGGGGCACATGAAATGAGATGCCTGCCACATGTTTGGTTCACCAGGATAATGCATTTCATTGACCGTTACTCGCGTATGCCTCTTAATTGCCTTCGAGTTCACTCTCTTCTCAAGGGGATTCTCACTGAATAAATCATTGATGGTGAACAATCATACATTCTTATGTTGACTATTGCTGGAAATACCTATAGGGTCTTCTGTCACCCCCTTGGCTTTGCCTTAGGCCTTTAGACATTCTGTGGTTGATTTTACTTTATAACAAAATTAAAGTTGTGGGCAGCTGTGTGGTCTGAAGGGATCTGAAATGACTGGATTCAATTTGAAATCATGACATTTAGCCAAAGGTCCTATCTGAAATAATCATTTTGCAAAACAAACCAGTCAGATTTGGCCACAGGTGTGGCAACATTTCCGGACTGTACTGTTATCTTCTCTGACTTACTGTATCTTGCCACTCCCACTCATCTAGCCAATCAAGTTACAGTAGAACAAGTTAGCCCCCAAATAAATCTAAACCCAGTTAAGTGTCTTAGCACTCTATTAAGCATATGACACTCCCGGCTAAACAGTGGTGCCAGGGTGTAGGCTGTCTGCCATGTCACACCAGACACCAGACGCAGATGGATTGTGTTGACATATGACAGGCTGGAGGGCCAGGGGAGCAGAGAGAACCTTGGGTCTGCTTCTCTCTGTGATCCCATCCATCATCCTGTATGTTTAAGTCACCCTCATCAAACGCTCCTCACATTTTACATTTGCTGCACTTATCTTGCTCTTTAGTGCAGTTTATTTATCTGACAAATGAAACCTAGTTGATTTATAATGCCATTTCATCGTAGCCAATGTACATGCTAATGTAAGGGCCCGGGCTAAATGGTTCATGGACATGGTAAAGCTTGCTGACTGCATTGTACGCTTAACACAATTCATTGACCAAGAAATAATTCAGCACTCGGCTTTGCATTTTTCTCTCCCATTAAAACGTTAGAGAAATGTGGTTTCAGCGTCATGTTATTTCCAGAATTCCTATTACCTATTCCATGCAAACACAAAATGGCAAACACAGGGTGCTTCTCAGTAAAAGTGAGGGGTCAGATTAAATGTTAATGGTAACAAGGAACAGTCAGAAGAAGTTCAAACGTACAGGGGACATTGTCCGCTGAGGGGGAGAGAACAGGATGCAGGTCATGAACAAACCTAGAGGCTAGCATGCGTGCCTGGCTACTGTATGTCGTCACCCAGTAGCCTGCCACTCTCCAGATCAGTGGATAAGGATGTGCCGGAGGAGGAGCCAGAGCCACGGTGCTGGAAGTGGCGTGACTGCACGCCGTAAAAGAAACAAAACGCCTGGCTCCAACATGCACAGCAAAAGAGAAGCATAAAACAATGGAGGCAGTCAGACACAAAGCAAAAACCAGTGTAACAATGCATGCTAATGTTCCCCCATTGGCAAAGCAAATTAGAATTTGATGGAGAAGTGAAATGGAAGCTCAAGCCTGTGAACTGTGCTCTACATTTTTGCCAAAGTATGCCAGATTAATGTTTATTTTATAAAGGTATCTAATTTTCGCCGAAATACGTTTGTTTTGCTGGGATTATAAACACACAGGCTTGACAAACTGATAAACAGAAAAAAAGCTATGGATTGAAAAAGAGTAATGGAGGGAAAAGCCTACATGCACTTGCAGGCATAATCTAAAAATAATAACAATACCATCAACATGAAATGATGCGTGCAAAAACTAATTTGGCAATTTCATTCCTGAAATGGAGATAAGATTGCAAGCATCCGGCTGAAAACAAAATGTCATCCAGCTAGCCTTGAGAGACCAGCCTGATATCACAAACCTGATTTATTTTTGCTCTGCATATCACTATGGAAACTCTCCATTCAAAACCTTTGGGTGCCCGAAAACAGAACCACTGGCCAGTCAGTGTTCATGGTGTTCGTTGATGCTGACAGCAATTACTTTCTGTGTAAAAAACACGAAACAAAAAAGAACCCACGTGGCTGTTGCTCTGATTGGTTAGAAGTAGTCCAATCATGTGCTAGCCAATGTGATAGCCCAAATATCATCATGTTTGTTTGTGGTCCATTTGCTAAGGACTTTGGCTGACACCAGCTGGCACCGTCTCTATCCCAAACGGTTTAGAATGCAGAATATCCAGACCGAACTACAGAGCGGAACCGATTGTGAAGCATGCAGAATCGGGATGGCCTTTTACCCGGGTATCATCCTGGCCAAGGAACAAGGACACAGTATTCCCAACCTGATCAGCTGTCCCCTGACACACTGGCGTGTCAACGTAACCTCCGGTTACTGGGCGCTCTGCATTAGATTGCTGCCTCCTCTATCCTCACTCACCTCCTCGATGTCGGCGTTCCTGCGGGCCTTGTAGATGAACTCTCCAATGGCCACGAACACAGAGAGGACCAGGCCGGCGGCCAGCACGATGAAGATGCCCCCGATGTTCTCCACGCCAAGGGCACTGGCCTCCTTGTTGTCCTCCTCTGGGCAACCATTGCCACGCCACCACTTCTCCTTCATCATGTGCAGCTTGCCCTCCTCCTGCAGCTGCAGGATGGCGATGGTCACCTTGTCCCGGTATGGGGAGCCTGGGTGGGGTAGGGGGAAGGTGGGTCGGGCGAGAGGAGAATGATGGAGAATGATGGAGAAGGTTGTCAAAGTATCTGAACAGGGGCCACTTTGATTCAAAGAAAGTCTTTTATTTCCATCGCAGTAAGTTATTGTTGGCTCTGTTCTGAGACGCCCCTGCCCTTGCATGAGCATACAAGGCTAAGGCAGAGAGTGCAGAAGAAATACCCCCCAATAGGGTAGACAGACATACTGTAGCAGAAAAGGAGGAGATGGGATGGTGGTGGGTTGCAAAGGGGCTTGCAGAGGAAGTGGCAGGAACGGGCAGGCTAAGGCAACTAAAACAGGGGCAAATTATGTGTGAAAACACAAACCCTGTGACTTTTTTTAAATATAAAAACAAGTGGTTCTTTTTAGGGGTCAGGAGTTAAAAGGTCTGTGAACTACTCAGATAAAAGTAAATCTTCATTACACCTTCTGCCACTAAGGATTTATTTATTCCCCATATCAGTGTCTTAAGGTCCCCTGAATTCTGTACTTTGTTTGCGTAGCGTTTCAGTGTAGATTGAAGGCATTTGTTCACTTTGATCTAAAAGAGAGCTAATTATTTTCACCACATCAGCTTGATCTGTTTTGTTCTGTAGAAAAACAAATGCGACCAAAATTATTTGGAGTTTTCCTATTGTTCCAACCAGGACTGAGCAGTATTTGCAAAATGCATTGTAAAATGCTCAGTACAAAAAGTTCAAAGCAAATTTTTTTTTTTTAATATATAACTTTATTTATTTATGGTATAATGGAACATTTCTAGTCTTCTTAAATGTTCGTCTTATCCCCAAATGAAACCCATATTTCCCAACACATTCAATAGAAGAAATAAAATAATAAAGTGATTTGCAAGACTGTTTGACCCAGACTGGGGCCCCAGACCCTCTTACCTATAGGAGTTCCCACCCCGTAGCCCTTGGAGTCGATGAGGCCTCCTATCTGTGTGAGGTTACAGTTCCTCTGGCTGATGTACTCGATGCTGGTGGACTCCATCAGCATGGCGTAGTCTGTGGTCAACACCCGGGTGATGCCCTCCCGGTTGTTCTTCACCAGCGCTGTGTTCTTCCTGCTGCTCATGAATGCCCACATCTTCTCGTAGGTGGAGATCTTTGATTTCTGAGAAACAGAACAAATATAGGGATGATAAAAAGGGATTTCATCGGCATTTTTGTCAGTGTGTCCCTTATATAAGGTATACAATGTGAATGTATTTGTATGCAGTATGTGTGTATGTGTGCATGTCTATCTTGAAGTGTCTATATTCGCTTCTTCTCACTCAGTCGGAGAAAATGGGACAGCTGTGTTTTAAATCCCCTCCAGCTGATTCAATTTGTACGGGCCATCAACACTGCCTGTTTTTTCCACCCACCCAGGCAGCCGTAATCACAGGCAGCAATCTACAGGGATAAAGCCCTGCAAGGCTCACTCCTGCTGGGCCACCAGGATGCACAGATAGTGGATGGTTGGGGGTAACGGAGGTGAGGACACTGATGGCAGAGATACAGCGGAGCGAGCATTATATAATACAATGCAACGCAACAATGCCTGCTCAGTTTGAGAGTCACAAACGAGCAAATACTTTAGCTCGATAGCTATCTTTTCCATTTACTATCAGATACACATCTTAACCTGCCTCACTACTGCATTCTATTAAAGTGCATAGCAATTTTGTTCCCTGCTGCTCTCCCTCTCGGTGTATCCAAAGACAATACTCAAGAGCTCACCTTACAGTAATAGTGAGTTTGCGTAGAAACAGTACAGACTTGGTTGAAGGTTAAGTTATTGCCTGGCGAGGTGGGTGTATTATCTAATACAATTTACCACCTGTATACTCATTTTCACAGACACAAACACTGTGTTATTATGTATTTCCCATATTGTCCCTCACATGCCTGACTGTCACCACATAAACACATCTGTTTTATATTGTCTCATTGTATCTGGATTTGCAGTTGACAGATTGGTAAAATTGCTTTTAGAAATCCTAGTAGGTATTACACTGATTCATCTCCACTGATCATAGTGCATGAGGTAGGAAAACTAACAAAGACTATATGTTTTGCTAGTCCACTGTTCTACTTCAGTGAGTGCATGAAGGGGCAAATTGGAAATAGAGCACATCTTTTTGAAGGCCGCTGTGAAGGTTAAGCCAATTTCCGACCGTGAACTCGAGACCTCCTTTAAAAAGCATGTATATTTTTCACATCCATTTAACATCGAACCGTTTCAATGTCAATTTTCTGGGTTGCAAGCTAACTTCAGTGGTATAAACCATGAAGATCACACATAGTAAAGTACGTAAAAACTGTAGAGTTGACAGCTCAACACTGACATTTAAAATGAATGTGGACCCCCTACTGTATGCTATGGTGAAAACTGATAACACAGTTATACAGGAACTTAAGTGATAAGTTCTCATTTTAAAATCTACCCCTGCTGTTTGACATTGATGTAATTTTTTATGTGCATGTCGTAGAGAGTTCCAGCCTACTAGAACCATCCTGATTTTGCAGATTCCTCAATTTGTTCAAGTTTGTTTTCAGTCTGGAAGTCTCAATTGAAAATCGAAGCGGTGGTGTCAGTCAAATCATTAGCAGGTGATTGGACCACCCTCAACTAATCAGAAAAACAAAATGTTTCACAGTGATTTTCAAACACCAACCAATCAGAACAAGACCCACATGGATTTTTTAAATCAAAGGCACTCAACTGCTGTCAGCCCCAACTGAACCACCTACCTGGATGCTGCCTAGCCAAAGGTTTTGTAACTGACTGACAAACTGTTTTGAATGGAGAGTTCCCAAACATTAATCTGGCTTTTACCATATTCATTTTCGGTCAAATTTTGGAGACAGGCAGGGAACACCCCGCAAACTGCAATACGTGACCATCCTCTAGTCTACCTTGAAGAATGTCATGGTGGATCCATCCCTCACTGCCCCGTACTCTATCCTGGTCTGTTTGGCCAGGTCGTCAGCCGAATCGATGGGCGCATCCATCCGCTCCACGGTGAGAAAGGCCGCCAGGTTGGCCGTGTATGAGGAGATGATGATTAGGGTGAAAAACCACCAGATGCCCCCAACTATACGGGTAGACAGGGCCTTAGGCATCAGCTCTGAGCCTGGACACAGTCATGTGCACACAGGGTTATATTGACAGGCAGAAGGAGAGAGCTAGCATTTAACTGTGATGATAGCACTGCCTGAGAGTGGAGCAGATAGAATAGTAATATGTGTGCATGTGTGCGTGTGTGTGTGTGTGTGTGTGTGTGTGTGTGTGTGTGTGTGTGTGCGTGCGCGTGCTTGTGTCTCTGCGCTATATTTTCCTCTAAAGTCAAGTCGAGCATCCAGTCCAAACCGGTTTATCTTAATAACTGGATTCCCGCCGCAGCCGCGATGAGATGTTCACCTTGGCCCCGAATGATAAATTGACCTCTATTTATTTATTTACTTTGTTTCTACTTGCTTGTTTGTTTTGTACTGTTTGAAACACAGGGGGTTGTATGGGATAAATATGTAAGCTTATGCCAACATAGAAAAATGAAGCAATAAAAAAACATAATTAAATATACAAGCAAGACAGACAGAAATGACAAAAGTGACAAAATGAGCACAACTTTATAAACCACAGGGCACATACTGAAACCCTTATCTTGTCCTCTCTGTGCATAGAGAAGCAAAACAAGGAAATTAAAATGGAGAATGGGAGGACACTGTCAAACTTCTACCCATTTTTAAATATTTACCATTTGGGCAAATGCCCAAATATGCTTTGCAAGAGACCGCTTCTGCTGGGTTGGATTATCTACCATGTGTCCAAGATAGTGGCAACTGTCAGACACCACATCCCACCAAATGCTCAAGGCTACAGTAAACGGCTCACATAACACACAGGCACATTCCTACTTTCTATGAGTCTCTCTCTCTTTTCTCTATTTTTGTATAAGGTCATGTATGGTTGAATGGATCAGTTAATGACTCCATCACATATGGCTTCACAGTTTGAAGTCTCACAAGGCCTTTACAGTCAGTGATATATGACTGATGGATAGATGACCTTTGACCTGTGACTTAGATACCTTGCCGCATGAGTGCTCCAACCCCAAACCAGAAGCTATTCAGCAAAGTGAAGTTGTTCTCTATTAGAGTTGAAGACGGGTTGCATGGGTGTGGATTGTACCATTCATAAGGAGTAAACCTGTTGGTGAGAGAGAGAGAGAGAGAGAGAGAGAGAGAGAGAGAGAGAGAGAGAGAGAGAGAGAAGATATTTTGAGATATCGCATACAAAGGATTTCAAGCATGAACAGTAGCTGTTCTTTGCTCAGTGTCACATAATTAACTACCCAGAACATCTGCCACATTTACAGTATATATAAAACAATATCAACTTACTTAATGAAGCAGATTACCTACAACTGGAGGACCTACAACTGGTTGTGTACTGTAGAAAACGTGCTAGGAATCGAATGCACAGTTTCAGTCAAAAAGCTCTCAAGATGTGGCACTCAAACTGTGTAGTATTCTAAAAACATAACATGCTGATCAATGTACAGAAACCTTTGAGTTTGGGAAACTATGTTTAGTAACAGTACAGTGCTGTGAGCTTTGTATACTAGTGTAGGTTGCCTCTTCATCCTAAAGACCATTCTGCAACCAGACAGATATGGATGAAATAAAGTCTGACTATAAGCGGCTAATTAAAATGCAGCGACATGCAAGCCTATTAACTGGCATTTGCGGCCCCTATTTCTCACTCTTTTCCTGTTTAACCAGCAACACACTTTCTGAACCATCTTATTCCCCCACTTTCTTTTGTAGTCTTCCAACCTTTAATCTCATCCCACATCCTCTCATCCGTACAACACTGCATTAATCCGCATTAGAGCGCAGCCTCTGGTTGTACCTGGCAATGACAAACAGCACACAGCTAACTCCGGTGCAGGCGAGCAGCACATACATCCAGATGTCTGGGGACAGAGGATTAAGGAAGGAGAACACGCCGGGGTTGGTGCCGTTGGGCTTGCGGTACAAGATGCTGATTCCCAGAGTCATGAAGGGCTTGGAGAAGTCAATCACCTTCTCCCTGACATATGTGATGGTCAGTGGAGCCACTGCAAGGTCTGCAATCTGGAACAGTAGAGAAGAGATGTAGTGCTTCGATGGTAAATGCCCTGCATTTATATAGCGCTCTTCCAACCTTCCGGCCACTCCAAAGCGCTTCACAGTATAGCCTCACATTCACCCATTCACACACGCATTCCGACACCGATGGAGAGAGTCATCAGAAGGCTTATGACGGAATGTTTTGTTGTTTTTTTTGCACATGCTGCGTAAACAATTTCAATATAAGAAGAGTATATTGGAAACGCTGGCAAACGGTGGCATGACATTAAGTTGTAACTGGTCTAATACACAACAAGTGGGGAGATTAGTCACGAGCATATTTAAGAGTTTCCTCCTCACGTGGTCAATGAGCTCACGGACCATCCCATTCCACTCCCCCTTGTCGTTCTGGGCTCCGTATTTGCCGTCAGACACCAACTTGACCTCGTACGTGAAGCCCAAGATGTTGGACAGCTCCTTTAACAGGTCCAGACAGTAGCCCTCGAAACGATCATTACCAACCAGCTCTTTATCAGATTTCTTGTACATCACATATGGGTTCTCCTGTAAAACAAGTAAAACAAGACAAGCACTGCACTACGATAATGTCAATACATTTATTCACCTTTATCCTAATGCAATAACAAATACAAGTACTGTTTATTTGTCAATAGAAGCTCACAGACATAGTCATTTCCGTCTATTGTATTTTAAATCAATGTGTTGTGAGAGTTTACGTCTTACAGTGAAGAGTCATTGGCAAGTACTGTACCACACAAAGCAGGGTGCATAACTACTCTATGCCCCTTAGCCGGAATGGCCACTGCATTAAAACAAGCAGTGACAGCATGGTAATAAAACCACACCAATTTTAGCATTCATGTTTTTGCAGTTCACCACATTCTCCACGCTATCTTGCTCTCGACTGTCATTTAGCTGACGCATTCACCCAAAGCAATGTAGCGTGAGTACAATTACACATATTGTAAGGGCGTATTGTTAAATGTCTCGCTCAAGCCCGGGGTCCAAAATAGGACCCACATTGATATACTATCCTCCATCCACGTCTTACCAGTATTGTTGTTACAATAAGGGTCCTGTTGGCGAGAGAGTCGGTCACATTGTTGTTCTTGTCCCTGTTGGACTTCTCCGTCAGATTGAGCCCAGTGTACGAGTTCCACACAGCAATCTGGAAGGAAAAGCAGTGTTCTATCAAATGAATAAGTCATGTTCACTGTGGTTAGCAGTACTATCAAAGATATGGAACTTTCAATATGCATTTGTAAATTGAATAGTAACAACTTCTGTTTCACAAAGCAGAGCATGCACATTTAATCACTAGAAAATATGAGCTTGCCATTACACAGCTAAGTGCTCAGTTGTGTTACAATACTGGTGAAAAGCTAAATGTATGAAATGTTAGACTAACAAAATACTTGCAATTTAGTTGTCTATTGTAACTTTTTTATTTATTTTAGCAGGCACTCCCAACCTCCTGAATCATTCTGTGGTTGTCAAATACATGTTTGCAGCTTTTCTGGCAAAAACCTATTTTGTTCCAGCACAGTTTTGACTTTGCATGTTTATTGCTTTGGATAGACTACTGTGTATACAGACACTGCCCAAATACAAATAAACAATATATCTTAACTTCCAATTAAATCGCTGTTTGTTCTATCTAATGAAAGGTATATGGGGGTTTGAGATAATCGATGAATGACAGGGATGGGAACAGGTTTTCTCTGAAAAGGTGACATTAAGGGGTTCAGAAATCACAGTGGGGATGGTCAGCACAAGGAGAGCAGGGGGAAATACTGCGGATACAGTCAACAGAGAATGTCTACTGTATATGAGTATCATCTGACTGGCGAGAATAATCCGGACCATTATCAGATTAAAACGGGTCTCTGGTGGCTGGACTGTGAACCGTTCAAATCCTATTGGTGAATAAAAGTGAGGTTGTTGAGATTCACGAAAACGTCATGACACACAGCGTTAAATACATTAACGGCATGCGGGTTGAAAGTAAATCCAATAAAAGTGGGTCCTTAACTGAATCCGTTTAGGATTTGGGGTATTACTGCTTATTGACGCATGATGTGGATCTGTTAACAGACTCTTATCATGGTAGTGTAAATCCATTTGTATCTCATAAACCTAACAATGGGTGTGTTTGATTTAGGTCATTAGTATTCAAGCAGGCCTATTTTCCATTCTATTGGTTCACTGTCAGTACTTGCTAATCACAACATCTAAATCACCATTGCTCCATTTATTATCTACACGTGTACACCCTAACCCACTGACAATGTAAATGGGTATATACATATATTATGGTTGTGTATCAGTATAGCGTATGAAATACATAGGTACAGCCTAATGCTGTATTTTCTTTTTGTTTAGAAAAGAATTGTCTACGTGGTTCACCTATTCAGAAGTGACTTAACCTATTATTCGCAAAGTATTATTCATTCCTATTCAACTCCTACAGTACAGTACTGTATGTGACCTTCACCCATAGCCAGCCAGTCAGCTAGAAAATGTTCTTATTTATACCTCTGGCCCATATCTTCTCTAAATTGTATTATCAGTAGTGCCCACCTTACTGCCGTCTATAAATATGTCCTATCTGGCCACTATGGATGAGTGAATGAGTGATCTGTCTTCATTTAATGAGCCATATTTCACTCAGCCTCTAAAGGATCAATGGGACAAATTGAACACAATGTGTGAAAGACATTTCAGAGCCAGCCTCTACCAACCCACATCACCTGGTACAGCCTAAACTGAGTATACAACGTCATGAATATAACATTTGCTATAGAAATGCTCTCAGAGCTAATCGTTGTCATTTATAAATCTATTGCTATATTAAACCATCTGATTACACCAAAGAAATACAACGGAAAGTCATCAACATTTACAAGCAGCAAACCACTGATTTATACAACATTGTGGATGTATCTGTCTGTGCAGCTCTCAACAAGAAAATGTGCTATAAAAAGCACTGATGGTAGAAGGGTTAGCTCTAACTTTTAAGGCCACGTCTTTATCGGGAAGCAAATAAGACCGGGAAGCCATTACCACTCGATAGGGATGGTGCTAAATGGGGCCAGTAAAGTTAAAAGGAAGCAGTTCAAGAGCTATAAAGTCAACAAATGTAAGGGAATGCACATATCAAATAGAAAGAAGAAGTCCAACATTTCACAAGCTTTTTTCACTGCTTTAGTCTCGGCTGTCATATTCACAGTGCATTTATTACACCAGGACTCAATAACTAACATGACAGCCATTCTTTGATAAATAATTTAGCAATACCACAAAGTCATTTATTGTGTGGTGCTTGCTTGATATACAGTCATATTTATTTTGGGGTCTTTAGCCTCGCGTGACCATCCTGATCTCGCAAGCTTCAATTTATTTTTGCTGTGAGAATCAGTCTGGAAAGGCCTGGATCAAGGCGATTGTAGTTCGAGTAGCATCTGAACTGTCAAATCAGCGTCGTCGTTAGGTGTGACGACAGAGAACGCGACTTGAAAATAACAATGGCGGATCCTACAAAGGTAAATGGACAGCTTCCCAGATGGACTTTTGAAACAATCCATCTGGCATGTCAGATTATTAAGCATTAAGGTTACAGAAAAAAATGTGTAACAGAAAAAATCTCCTGATTGTCTTGGATTGACTGCTTGACAATTAAAGACACATAAGGCATTCTTAGCACATGTACCACTCAAATAGTTTCCCTTAACCTTTTTCTAAATACAACTTTATCTAGAGCTAAAAACACTAGCTACCACCTGTTATAAGGGCTAATCCCCATTGATTAAATTCCCTTTTTAATATTTTGTTATGTGGACTGTGTGTTTTGTGTGGTCTTTTGTGGAGGTTCTTTTGTCTGAGCAACAGCATAGATGCCAGACAAAGGTAAAAAAAAAAAAAGAAGGAATCATTGCTATAGTATACGCCAAACTAGTGAAGGGATTCTTGACAGTGGAAAGTAAGACAATGGGGGTCTGCTGGGAACACAAACCAGGAGGGATGGGATCAGCAGGTGATCGGCACAAACCTTGCTCCACCTTTTATTAAGGCGATTTCCACCCTCCACAAAACCCTTTTGAGAAGGCAGATTGTGGTATTGAGACACAAGCAGCATAAAAAACAATTAATCTATCACACATTATGATGATTAATGGATAAACAAGCACACAACATGAGCAAACATCAATTCATTTTAAGTACAATAAAAATGCTACAGTGCAGGTAACACACAAGTGTACAGTACTGCACACTAACAAACAAACACAAAAAAATATATACAGTATCCAACAATCACATAAATGTACAAGCCCACAAACACACACACACACACACACACACACGCACGCACACACGCACGCACACACACACATACACACATACACACACAATACTAGCCTAGGTGGGATAAAAAATATTGATCCATCACATCAGTGTACACGCCCACACACACGCACACACACATACACACGCGCGCGCACGCACACACACACACACACACACACACACACACACATAAACCTCTCAGAAAGCATCATTCAGCCTGGGCACAGCGTGAATGGGGCATAATTGGCTGTTGCTGCCCTCCATGCTCACCCTGCTGGTGCCATCCTCTTTGAGACTGATGATGTCCAAATCAAAGTTTCTCCTCAGGCCATCCGTCTTATTGAGAGCAATGTGCCCAGTGAGGCCGTCCCACTGCGCCTGAGAAGGACAGCAGGAGGGGAACCACAGAGCTCAACAATGGGACGTCGCATGAGAGGCTTGTTTTTGTCCCGTCTATCCGTGGAGCATTACTAGAGCTTTCAAACAGGCCTAGAGACCACTCAAATATAAAAGGAGGAGAGAATAAGCAAACCATACACAATTGCAGAGGGGAAGGCGGTGGACGCAGATGGATTCGGTCTCTTGCACTTCGATGATCATCAATCTTACTTACAATACATTTGTAGGGTTTTGATAAAATAAAATGCTTCTAAAATCATATATTTTTGTCAAAGCACCTCTCTACATAAATCATTTATAACAAGCCCTGGTCAAAGTGTGACATGATTTCTGTACTGTAACCAATTACCTCTGAAGTGTGGGCATGTTAAAAGAAAGTGAAAAACCAACTGAAACAGAATGCTCAGCTTGACAGGAGAAATTCATTTCTTCTACTGATATGGGGCTTAGAATCTACTCAAAATGGTGTTCTTGTAAATTGCTCTTAATCAACATAGAAAAACTACTGTTAAGTTGACAGCAGTATTTGTTCTAGTGACTGTTGTGCTAATTTTAGAGCAGCCTTGGGTAGCAGTAGGCAATAACTGCCTGTCTGAAGTCTCTCTTAATGTGATGAATATTGTACAAAGTTGTTCTTCCTGTATGGAGGTGGGACAGTACAATTTCAACTTGAACTGCTGTCTCCCAACATAAAAACATGTAGTTGAAATAGAGTAACTTTCTGCTTAACTGAACCAATTATACCAAATTGTATAGTGTTAGTGGATGCACAGTACAGCATGTGCTCAGCCGAAGGTACTGTAGCTTTTAAACAAAAGGTCCCTATTATCGCTACATCTTGGTATGTTAACATTTAACATCCAAGATGTAGCCTTTTAGAATGTGCATTATATATTATAGCGCATGCAACCAGTTGTCAACAAATTGAACAAACCTGCTACTTATTGTTCAATATGCTAACCAGTTACGCCTCTCACCAAACACACATTAGAGGTACAGGGGCATAATGCGAGAGAACATGAAAGAGCTTGATGTCAGAGGAAGTCATTTCAACCACTCAATGAAAAACAGTGTCCTTTTGTCACTCTTTCAGACGTCTTTTCACCTAAGCGCTGTGGTAGATGTCTAAAATCCTGGCACTTTCTCCCAAGAAACCCTTCAAAAAGCACTTAACAAGTGACAAAAGCCACAGGAAGACAAGATGCCTGGATTTACTGTGACAAAAATACAAAAGTAATTATAAACACAGCGTCATCACTGGTGTTTTCAGATCATCTACCTGATTACAAAATGTATTGGGCTCATGGGTGTACACAACAGTTTAATTTAAATTAAATAATCGGAACATCGGTATGCTGTATCTGGAGGGGGTGAGTTAGTAGTAAAAGTAGTAAGTAAATCCCCTCAACACTATCCATGCTATTTTCTTGTCATGGGGATTTATTATAATTCTATGATATCAAATGATATATGATATTATTATTGTCATAATAATAATAATTATTATATACATTATATTACATTTTCCAAAGATGATATCTCATCCAGATTGAGCCCCCCACCCCAAATCATCACCTTAGCACCATGTTGGTTAAAGAATGCAAGTGGGCGCTATCTATTCTTGCAGCCTCTCAACACTGACCTCTTTGAAGAGGTTCATAAAGCGTGGTCCGAAACGCCAGGGTTTGTGTCGGTGACACTGCAGAGAGCTGACTGTCATCTGAGTGGCCCGTTGGGACGCCACAGCCACCATGAACACGGCATCGTACATCAAGGCTGCATCTGTCTGCACGGGACGCAGGAAGAGCAACGTGGCTTGTTTGTCAATCATACAGTGTAAGGGCCTGCTGGAGGTAAACACCACAAGGTAGGAAATACAATTAAACTGATATGAGCCCCAGGAGGTCTCCATGTCCTTGCAGCATAAAAAGAAACAAAAGAAAACAACAAACAACGTTTTACATATATTAAACATATTCCATCTACTTAGAAAAGAATGCTGTGTTGACATATAAGACTTGTAAAATTTAGCAGAAGTCTAGATTAAATGGAATTTATGGTTCACTGCAAGAGCGTATAGTTCACTGCAAGAGCGCACATGCAGTAACAGACTGTAAAATATTGGTTATCCATTGGTTTTTCATATCTGGACACTGGTCTGGTTAAGCGTGAGTTCTTGTATGCCCATGCTATTTTACTGATGTATTCGTCATGTATCCATTTAATTTTATTTTTCAAGATGAGGAACAGTTGCTGGGTGGTTGTGTAGAATAACGGGTATGTGGAAAACCACTACAGATCATGTTTTGCTTAACAGCAAAGGCGCAGCACGTTTCATTGAAACACTGTCCAATTCATAAAACAGATTCAAGCTGTGGTTTTGCACCAGAAATTGCAGTATGCATTCATATGTGGCATTTGTCAGAAGTGCTCTGACATGAAGAAGCAGGAATGTGCACGGGAAAATATGAGCAACAAAATGAAAGGTCATCTATCTCTATGTACTGTCACACTGGCTAATCCAACCTCTGTGATTATCAACTGAGGTTGGTTTGGCAACAATCTTGTCCGTAGATAAACATTTGTACAATGTAACTAATACTATATTACTACTATGATATTATTACAGCTAGTTTAGCATCCTGGCTCTGTAACAAAACAAAAGAAACTTCCCCACAGGTAAACAAACGTCTGATAATCTTTCTTCTTGATTGTGCAGCGGTATCACCCACATGTTATTCACTCACTGACATCTCACATGGGAGGCGGTTTGGTTTCCCTGGTAAATACAGTTCTTCCACTTACTGCAACTGTCAAAACTGCGAAACAAACTCAAACTGTGTAAACAAGCACATGGAAAGCTTCAGACCAGGCCACAGTGCGGGACTTACAGTCATGACTCCATCCATCAACCCACTCTCCTGTTTTGGACCCTGCAGTCGCTCCATGGCCCATTTGTCCATGGTCGCAGCTACCCAGGGGTCATCGATGTTCAGCAGTCTGAAGCCTGTCATGTTCACGCCACTGTAACGGTACGGCTCCAAGTCCAATGCAAACAAGTCCTGGGAGGGCCGACGGTGAACGGGAAAGCACAACGGAGAAGGGAGGGGGGGGGCGGAGAGAATGGAAATAAATCAAGAATGAGAGGAAGGGAGAACTAACAGAAAGTACTAAGGAATAAAAAGGAACTACAAACTGTGATTCCAGGTGTCATCTTGTCAGTTTATACTTAGCAGAGGCGTCGTATAAGCCTTTCACCAGGCCCACTGTTTTGGAAGCCTCAGACATGTTCTATTTTTATGCCCCTCACAGATTATACCAAGCCACCTGATGACAGACGAGAACACAGATCTTCCCTTAAAGGTAACACATATTTTTACATTCTGAAACTTACCAAAGTTGTGAAAAAGAAGTGGTAGTACTCTGTCATCATTCCCATTGAAGATAGCTGCAGAGGTAAGCCAGGACGGAAAAAACAATAAACAATAGCTCTTTTAGCATTTTACTTAATAACAAGATACTGTAGGTTGGTGTATAGGCTAGACAACTATCAGGAAAAAGGGTTTGATCTTTGACAGAAATAAGAAATAATTTTAGACATGGTTAATCCTTACTAAAATTTTGGATACAATTATCTGCTATGTGACATAACATTAGGTTTAAATGTCTTTTCTAAAAGTTACTGTAGGAATTTTTATATAGAATGCAAGAAATGGGAACATAAAACTTAAACAAGGGAGTTGATTTTGGAAGCCAATTTCAATGAAAAAAGGACATTCACATTGTGTTTGCTTTTAACTTGCATCATGCATCTGAGATTAATTTAATGCTGAAGCTTCACTGTGACTGTGACTAAAAAGGTTATCTTATCAGCGCCTTCTTTTTATAATGCCACAAATGCCACACATCACAACTGAAGGTGTTATCTGTAAGCTACTGTTTCTAAATAAACTATTACAGAACCATATATTTGTGATATTTGGAATCAAATGTAATTTCACAAGCTTTTACAAGGCACAGTCTAAGAATCAACTGAATGTAATTATATAAATAAAAGTGTTGAAATTCAACGTTCACACATTACTGTCAAAGTTTTCTATTAGGATATATTCTGTATCTGTATTTCATCTCTATATTTACTGATGCAACGCAAAGCATTTGAATTGCCTTGTGCTTCCTAAATAAACCTAGCCTTGCCTCAGCTTTGAAACAAAGACTGCAATCAGACCAAATGTGAAGGCAAACAAAGACATCGAGACCTGTTTGAGAAGTTCAGCTGCCATGTGGTAGGAGCAGTCAAAGAGGATAAAGAACTCCTTGTCTTTCTTCAGCTCTTTAAGCAGTGGCCTGGCGTCCTGGTTACCCGGTGTGAGCTGGCGAATCTTGATCTTGAGGTTGAACTTCGCCGGAGCCTTGATCAACTCCTGCATCCGCATCAGACCTCCAAACGTGAACATATGTCATCATCTGTGTCAACTGTATGACACCAAACCATGATGATCTAAGCCTTGAGCACTTTCAAGATTTTGCTTTGTTCCATATGACAAAACATAAGCTGAATTCATTCATGCTATATATAAGGTCATCATATCCTTTGCATTACTTATTTGACTGGTTTATTAGTTTCATTTGATTAATCTACTATTTATTTCTTTATTTTTTTATTATTTTATTTATTTGGCTTGATTATTGAATTATTCATCTCTCCTTTCATCCTTTCAAATTTTAGCCTAATTTTAACGTAATGTTTTCTTTTACTGTAATGGACAGAAAACTCATGTTTTAATTGTCAAAGCACCTAGTAAACCTGTTAAAGGTGCTGTATAAAAAGTTATTATATAATAATAACAACTATTAAATGAAGATCTTCCATTTTAGCTTTTTTACCTACCACACAAACATTTATACAAAATATTACACACACGCAAGCCACTATAGATTATTGTGAACTTTTTTGCCTGTATGCATGCGTTCCTGGTGTGTGTGTGTGTGCATGTGTGTGTGTGTGTGTGCGTGCGTGTGTGTGTGTGTGTGTGTGAGAGACACATTTCTGGAAAACACATTTATAATAGAAAATAAAGTTGTAAGAAAAATATAAACCATGACATTTCAACAGTGGCACCTCATCTTCTCTGGGTCATGGGCATAAACTCCATGCAAGACCCTAAAAGACTACAGCCCAGTGTGCACACAAAAGGTTAGGGAGAGTGTCTGATATGTGCTTGTGCTGCCCTGTCACAGATTGGGTTCGCTGGCCAGTGTGACAGGCATGTGGCATTCAGCAGAAATACATTGTGCTGATATTACAGACCATGGCATATAAATATGCTGTGCAAACAACTGAAGAACGCAAGCCAAGCCTTTACCTAGTGATTCTCTGTACCCTGTAGCCCTCGGGATCACCACCACTGAGGGATGTATATTGTACTAAAGTAAAAATAATGTAGTCCTAAAATTCCCATTTCAATTAAACCTTCTCCTTAGCCACATATTCACTTCTCTTTTTCTGCAATTAACACAGGGATGGACAATACCTTGTTCAAGGAGAACTACATATTTATGGTACAATTCATTCTCAATTATATTACTTTTTCACTGTGTGGCTTTGGATTATAGTCCCTGATAATTGATCTAAATCTAACTGGAACTTTCGAAATCAACTGCAGATGGTTGCAATGGCAGCTCAATGGTGAATGTACAGTACACAGTCTGTCTCCTAAGTTGAATGTTCTCCATAATAGCTGGATAAAAGGCATCAGGTATTGCATATGAAAAAAGAGCAATTCTGAATAATCACAACATGAAAGTGCAAAGATAAAAAGGTACCAGTGCTGTCCTCATAGACCACAGTAAGCTTCTTCCACTTGAAGAAGGTGACTACATCCAGGATGGCCCTGGCAATGGCGGTGTACTCCGGATACAGATTGATAAAGAAGGTGTCTTTGTTGTCCACTGAGGGGTGCTTCCAGCGGGTTTGGATGTGGGGGACCTCCAAGGCATTGCAGATAGACTGGACGGCACTGACCGAGGAGCTGTGAGATGGGCCAAACACAGCGACCACACCGAGAGCTAACTGGTCACACACTGCGGGAAACAACAGCAACACCAATTAGGAAAAAGGGCCAGGTTTATACTGTGTGTCAATCAGTTTGAGTGATTTAACCCTCCCGTCCTCAGGTTTCAAACGCACTAGCGTCTTGCGCCAACAGATGGTGCCACCTGCTTATGTTTTTGTGGCTTACATAGACATCAAATGTCTGAGTAAGCTGTAGAATTAAAATTGCTGTCTTCTATCTGGCACAAAGAGGTACTGTGTTGGCTCAGTTTGACCCGGAGGACAACAGGAGGGTTAACAGGTGAATGTGGGTCTGTTTCTAAACATTTACTGTTATTTCAAGGATATTTTGAGGTGTCCTATACAATATAATAAGTAATAAAGCAGCAATATAAAGCAGCATTATTATTTTATATGTAAAGAGGCCAGGCATGCATGTTGCATGTCTGTGGCCCACATTGCTTTGGTTTGAGATGCTGGCGCCCTTAGTGTGACATCTAGTGGTAGAAAGTCATACAGAGCCACTTCAATCTAGTGACTTAATAGTAATGCAAAAATAAAGACTACCAAATTCAACTGTAATGTAAGTAAAACCTGTTTTCTGACCTCTCCTGGAGGCCTCAAAGCCATCAAAGAGGTTGATTCTCTGGATGTCGTAGGTGAGGGTGGTGTTGGGCATCAGAGTCCTGTTGCGGTTTATGTTGGTGACGGCAAACTTGAAGGCCAGCTCATCCATACTCACAAGCTCCCTCTCGCGAGTCTCAAAAATACCCCCTGCAAATGGACACAGAGATGCAGGGGAACTGTCCATTAGGAGTTTTAACAGTGTAAATAAAAGATTGAAGCTATTCTTAACCAAACCTTTTTGCATTCTATTATCATTCATTCCTTTGTTTCTGTCAAACCATCCACCCAATACAATCCATATAAAATGCATATCAAAACCATACAGAAAACATAAAGATATAGACCTCATTGTCTTCTTCTTCTGCAGTGGCTGGGCATCCAAGCTTTGTTCCATATACTTTGACTGATTACTTCTACTTAACCCCAATGTTTAGCCTTATAACTTCCTATACTTTTATCTCTATACTGTATGTATTTTATGTTATTTTAATTTTAATTTATTTTAAATTTTTATCTTATGTTTATATTTATATTGTTTTATGATTCTCCAGAAGGTTTGGAACCTTTTCCTGCTTACAATTATTACAATTCCTGCTTTTAATTATGCTATTCTACAGAAGGTTTAAGTACCGCTAAAAGCGAATGAATTGCTCCCACCCTTTAGAAGCTGCGGGGAGCTGTCCTTGCCTGTGACTAAGGAAGTCCTTTAGTCTAGAAGGGGGACCAGTTCTAGCCTGTGATTAGCTATTCCAGAATGTGGACTAAGATTTGGCCAGGGCAGGTAAATGTATTGCTAGCAGAAAATTTGTTGCTTCCAGCCTGTGGCTAACATTATAGCTTAGAAGGTAAATGTGACTAGGGCAGGTAATTATCACTATATTTATGGATTTTATCTTGTTTTCTGTTGTTTCTTATTCCTTCTTTTTGTTTTAAATCAAATTGTCCATTTCATCTTTTGTTTGTCAAATGTCTTAAATTGTAAAGCACATTGAGTTTCAAATTTTGTATGAAAGGTACTATATAAATAAAGTGTATTATTATTATTATTATTATTATTATTATATAACAAAACATAAGTTTAATTCATTCATGTTATATAAGGTTTATCCTTTACATTACTTGTTTTACCTATTTAGTCTAGTTGTATTTCATTAATCTACTATTCATGTATTTATTTATTTCATGAATTATTTTATTTAATTGTAAATATTATTACATTATTCATATCTCCTTTCATCTTTTCATATTTCACCTTAATTTGAATTTGATGTTTTGCTTTTACTGTAATGGACAGTTAACTCGTGTTTTAAGAGTTTTCTAAGCTTCCGGTCACTCGAAGTGTGTTACATTCACCCAATCACACTCACATGCATACACTGATGGTGATGTCAGCCATGACAGCCA
>JAODUG010021622.1:0-21279 GCA_027564795.1 Aphredoderus sayanus
TATATATAATTACACTGAGTAACTGATAATAGATATATTATACTTAAATGTTTCCAATTGGAAATTTGTCTTGAAAGTTGATTCTGTGCTATGTTAGTATTAAAACAATAAAAATAATTTGACTACTGTACACTCCTTTTGTAGTGCGTGACGTCAGAGGCAGGACTCATAATTTCATGTATTAAAAACCAACAATATTATACACACACACGCACGCACGCATGCACACGGCTTACCTTGTGCACAGTGCCATTGCCAGCTAACAGATGGCTGGCATCCCTGGGTAATGTTTGGTGCTGTATAAGATTCGCCTGACAGAGAAAGAAGCAGGCACAGATTGTCAACATCAACAACATTTAAGTTTATGGAACGTGTTTGTATGTGTCACTCTTAATAGATAAAAAAAATCCGCTATTGTGGTAAGAAATATTAGGATGACATGCACTGGCTAGCAGATTTCCCTAATAGTAAAATCTACAGTAGCAGTGAACTGATAAATCAGCATTATCAAGGTGGTTAACAACTAGCTTTGTGATACCATCCCAATCGTGCAGGCTACAGTTTAACTTTGCTGTGAGTGTCAGTACGGAACCCCTCAAAGTGCCTATCATAAAAGGCGGTGCTAATTCGTTTCAATCAAATCAATCAAAAAGGTACCTTTTTGATTGGTCATCTCACACAATCAGAATGTTTGGTGGAAACTGAAACGCTGTTATCATCTTGCTGCTTGAATGGCCTGATTGTACTCGCGGCGAAATTAAATCGGGGGTCAGGGGATCAGGATGGCCTCACCAGGCTAGACCACAACCAGGAAATACTTACATTGCTGGAGGTGCGGGGACGGGCTCGACGGGGAGGTTTCCAGGACCTCTCATGGGTAATGCTGTTGATATAGTAGTATCTGCCCGTGGTGGGGTCGGAGTACTGCTCCCACAGGTCCACGGTCTGCAGGGGCTTCTGTCCTGGGCTGGGAGTTGGGGGCTCCGGCTGGGAAGAAGTCTTCACTTGCTGCACTTCACTGTACAGTGGGGAGTTCTGCCAGGACATGTGTGGCAGGCAGGACTCTGCTGGGACCTAGGGAGGCACACAGGACCGGATGAAAAAAGGAACATATAAGGAGGAGTTGAAACAAGAGCTAGGACGTATTTACACAGTGTGCGATTATGATGCTGCAGACATCTAGCAGTAGTTCTGCAAGTGTGTGTGTGACTGCATGTCCAACATGTTTGCTCATTGCATACATGACATTTGCATGCATGGGTCTGGGTCTATGTGAGTGTATGTGTGTGGTAAAAGGAATGCAAAGGCTATACAGCTGAGGATGTGGGTTTAACTGGTAGCGGACAGCATGAGGCAAAACACACAAACAGCACGGGTTTCACTTACTCTCACAGTACTTATTAAAAACATTGGGCAAATAAGGAAATGTACAACCCACAACATGGTGTTGGTTATCTATAAAAAAATCTATTGCCTAATGCAAAATTTCACTAGCCCAGTGTAATACTAATACATATATGTGAGGCCGCCCCACAAGACTGTCGAAAAATGTGTCCATGCCACTGACTCAGTGTGGCATGGACACTGCTGATACAATAATATACAATTATAATGTATGTGCTTAAGACACACAATATAATATAATACAGTATAAGACAAGTTGGCCCTTGCCTTGTTTTAAGTATTTAATTGTGCGGAATGACCCTTTGATTTGACATTAGTCACACTGTACAGTATATTATTGTCATAACATTGTCATATTGTATTCTGTGAGGGCTGTGTCTTATAGAAATTCTAAACTGAATTGAGTGGACTTGAGCAACAACTAGAAAAAATATGCATACATAATTAAATAAACAGAAACAGCATTTGAATATAATGTACAGTGGGTTCCTAAAAGTCTGAGTCGCTCATTAGCCTTTCGTATAGTGTCATATAAAAAAATGCATTTATGGTTAAAACTCTATTGACCAAAGCACTGGGATTAGAACTGAATTGAGGTATAATTCACTGGAGAATTGACTGTGTCACAGGATCATCTGTGTTACGCAACACATACTCAATTCAGATTGTGACTGAAATCTGTACGGGGAACATGTAGGATAGGATGAAATAACTGTTGTCCTCTAGGGGGCAGTGCCAAGGTGCAGAAAGTGTTTTACCTGATGAGTTCAGCACAACAGTAAAATACAGGAGATAACTACCTTCCCATATCTGGATTATGTGGATCATAACAGGCCATGGGCCATGAGCCATGGCTAATTAAAATCAGAGGGCAATGCAGCCTACTAAAACTGAAATGTCAATGTGTGCATGTCTCAAGGTCAGCTGTACACATCATTTATGCTTTTGTGGTGCAGTTTTTTAATCTTTCAATAATATTAATAATAATAATAATAATAATAATAATAATAATGATTTCTCCCACTGCAGCATGGTTGGCTTAGTAATTCTTGCTGAAGTAATATAGCGTGATGGAGACCTGGAACATGGACTTCACTTAAAAGACTACATTATGATTAGGGTTAGGGGTAACCCTAACCCAGTGAAACCAACACTGACTGGGATCATGCAGAACGAGTTAAAGAGAAGGGGGGATGTTTAAGGGCATGTGACCTGATGTGGCTGTAATAATCCTGCTTACAGGTTTACAGATACAAGGAAGATGCTTACAGAGACAGGGAAACAAAGGGAGAAAGAGAGCGGGGGGCAAAGCAGTGTTATTTTCAGTGCCATCAAAGCTATCTAAAACGCCTCGATTACGAATCTATCTTAGGGTTGGGAGGGGGTGTCGTAGGCAATTCATGGAGAAACAACTTCTCCAACACATGGCTTGTTTATCTTCTTCATATGTGATGTAGAGATGCAGTGACGTCACAGCAATGCTAAATTAATTACTCTTCTGGGGGGGATTATCAAAGCTAAGAACAGATGTAAAGCCATAGCTGAACAACACTCAACAGCTATGTAGGTTTTTTAAAGCAAACCACACATTTTCTACTATACTGCAACAGCCACAAATACATTACAATACTGTAACATACTACAACCCATTTCCAAAAAAGTTAGGTCAGTATTATAATAATTAAAACAAAAAGGAGCAATTTGCACTATATTGGAAACACTACAAAACAAAAAAAGTTGTTTAACATAAAATGTCCATTACTTACAGTACACTTATTAAGTGTATGTGTGCACTGAAAACACCCTTTTGTGAAATTAAGCAAGTAGCATTGCTTCCCCAATCTTCCATTATTTAGGTCTTTATGTGCACAATTACGGGACCATGAATATTTCGTGCTTCATGCACCACACTTCAATCATCAACAGGTCAGGACTGCAGACAGGACAATGCAAATAGCACTGACTTCATATGTGGTCAGTGCTATTTGCTATTAGTCAGTTAGATGAGGTTAAATGCGGTCGCTGGAAAAGACCACATCTAGATGACAGCATATGTTTCTCCAAAATGTCTAAATACGCCTGCATTTGTGGTGCACTCACATATGTGCAAACTTACCCATGTCATAGAAACTGACATATCCCTTTACCATGACAGGCTGGCTTGTGGAACTGACACTGATGAAAGCTTGTATAGTACTTTAGCCTGAAGACTATTTGCAATGTTGACCTCAGTGACACGGGGAAATGTGCTTTGTGATCCAAGAAGTCAACACTGCCGCCTAAATTGTTGTTGGAAAAAATAGCAGTCCTATTTAAGCAATCAAGAGGTAAAGTACTATCCAAGATGTAATCAGTGTTAGATCCAAAAGCCAGCATGTCATCATGGATGGCATGGGTGACTTACACATCTGTGAGTACATCATTACTGCAGAAGGAGTAAATAGCATGGACTGCATGAGCAGTAGGTGCTAGAGTGTGTGGGTGCTAAACTGTCCTGTCTGGCGGCAATGCTACTTGCTAACTTCAGAAATAGATGTCTTCAATGCCCAAACACTTAAACAATGTAAGTTAAGGAAATATGATGTTATATACTGGTAAACACTGAAATGTCCCAATTTGTTGGAGCATGTTGCAGATTTAAAATGTATTAGTTTATTAGCATTTCCATAATGTCCCAACTTTTTCTGAAATGTGGTTGTAGTTATGTAAAAACACAAAGAATAGACATTTGCAGGAAATCCTTGGAACGTAAGCCATAAAGGCTGTGGCATCTTGTTAAATAAGTGCTCAGGTACAGTAGGTAGGAACCAGCCCAAGGAATATCTTATAGATAAAACATAACCAACATATACATGCTGTACATAGTTTGAGTCACCCTTGGTCACTTTTTCTGCCATTACTGTCCTTACCTGGAGATGGTTGCTGCTACGGGGAACAGTCGGCATGTCCCATTGGCTACAGCACTTCTTTGCGATCCTGGAACTGGACAGGCCGCTGAACCCACTCTGAACCTCATCGTATGGGTTCTCCGGCAGGTTCTCTGGCAGATTACTTGAGCTCTGGCTGCGGGTGATGGTGGGGAGCACCCTAGGGCCTGTTGGGTTCACCTGGGTAGTTGAGGCCATGGGGGAAGCAGGGATCACCAGGTGACTAGGGGCAGAGGTGAATGTGCCTCTGGAGAGGTAGCAAACACCGCCCTTGCGGGCATTGTGGTCCACCCCTGGAAAGGCACTGCTGAAGTTGAGGTTTTCCATGGAACGGCAGAACGGTTTGTTCACTGCTGGACCACAAGAATTGTAAAAGAAATTACTATTAGACCTACATGTAGCCTGGTAAAACCATCCTGATACTGCAAGCTGTCATATCAGTCTGAGAAGTCTCATAAAGCATCAGTCAGGCGGAGCCAATAGGTGTCAATCAAATCATTAGCATTTGTGAAACATTTTTTCAAGTGCTCTGTTTACTTAACCCTAGTGATTTCCTCTGAATCAGAATGACCCAAATCACTAGCTCTTTGTGGCAGATAGAAGGCGCTAAACCTAATTCTACAGCTTACTCAGACATATGATGTGCACTGCTGGCACAACAAGGTGTGAGTTTGAAACCCGAGGACAACAGGAGGGTTAAAAGGCACACACACAAAAAAAGAAATACACAGCAATGCCAATTGAAAAACAAACAAATCATACACAATCAGATGGAGCCGCCATGTGGCCAAATACGAGATTTTTGAGTACATCCTGAGGGCTAATTGACTCATTTGTGAATGAATGAATGAATGAATGAATGAATGAATGACATGTATGTGTTACTATGCATGTGTTACCTTGGTACTTGTCAGTATATGCTGGTCCTGTTGGACTGGCAGTAAGTGCTACACGTGGGAGCATCCTGAAGGTGGAGTTTAGCGAGGCAGACATGACCAAGCGCTGTGGCGAGGCCATGGGTGCGATGGCCACCTCAGTTACATAAGTAGCTGGGACATAAAGTGGTTTGGCTTTACTTGCTGCTCCGATCCTCCTCACCTGTGAAAGATGTATAGCTTGCCAATACATGCAGTGTAAATGGATCAATCCCCTGATATATACTGGGAATTGTTTGATCACAATAGCAAAAAGCAAACCACAATTATACTCCACCTGCCACCAGTCACAATTTGTCTTTTTCAAGAGGATAAAACGTTCCCCTTCTCGTATGCAGACTTGCCGGCCATCCGCTCCACGGTAGTTGTAGTCATACTGGGCCTCCAGGACCACCGTACCGCTTGGGACTCCACACAGAGTAGGGCACTTACTTTCTACCACAGACACTGCGGCAGGCTGCTGGTGGCCCAGAGGGTGTCGCCTACTCCCAGACAGCATGGTTCAAGATCTGTTCAGTAGCCTTTGCTGGGAGCAGCTGCAATGTGTGGAAAGGTGATGTGGATGGCACAGGGCACCTCAGACCAGGCCCACGCCATGCTCTGGAACACACAAACACAATGCACTGTGAAATCAGAAGCAGTTATAATAATAAACAACACAAACAAGAAAGACAAGCATTAATAATGCAAGAGTATGACTATGCAAAGGACGGTTCATAAAGGCAAATGTATGATTACCTTCCAGGTATAAAAATAGAAGTAAAACTATGACTTTACCTCCCTGTATTCCATAAATAATATTAACGGTAATGTACCTCTCCTAATTACAATAAAGCCACAGAAATTTGTCAATTCAGAATTTTATATCTTAGAAAATGCTGTAAACATTTACCTCAAAATGCACCGTAACAATATACACCTACTGTGCATAACTATTAATAAAACCATGTAAGCATACAGTAGCTTAATGGCAAACAAACAATGAAGAAAGCATTAAAAATAAACCAACAAATAAGGCCAGCCAATATACTAGCTTGGACAACATTAATCGTTTTGATTTCTCGAAATTCCTTATAGTCCTCTATTCTTTTTCAGATGCCTGCCTTTAAAAATGAAGCAAAGTCAAGTTAAGACCAAGCAATATGAGATAAACATTGCACATGATATGGTTTGGCCAGTCTTGACAGTTTTGTACGAATGTGAAAAGCTCATAGGTTTTAATGGGGCGTCATTAAAACGCTCCACCTGAGCCTCCGACCCAAAGTTAAGCCTCCTGCTCTGCCAGCCGTGGCTGCTTACATAAGAGAGCAGCTTTCTGCCCAACTCCCAGCAACGCAAGCTCATTATTACACGTGGACCTGAACATAATTAATGGAAGCACACGCAGTTACTATGGAGACATATTAACCCTAAATGTTCTGGGATATGGGAGAGGAAGCTGTGTGGACAGCCTGACAGGCACTACAATGATTAGAAATACAAATGTTTGGGGACCCAAACTGACCTGTGTATGGATTGCAGGAAGTCACAACGTGATTGCAAAGAATATCTACAAGAGGATGTATGGTCAGATGCTCAGGTGGATAAGGGCTGGATAGTTGACTCTTATCCTACTGTGCTTTATAAAAATGCCCTGTGGGTGAATTATGCATTGACAGAATTATAGTAAAACCCATTGTAGCAGCATATGGGTGGCTAGCTACCAAGCTCACAAAGGCAGTTCACTATAGTAGGCAGGCAGGGAATTTTCCAGGGGATTTCGTCAAAATCAAACCTTTACTTTTCAGATCAGAATAGAAATACAGTGCATGGCTTAGCGGTAGCACACAGCTGAGTGGGTTGTGTTCAGGTGACAAAAAACTGCAATGGGTAATGAATGAATGTAATTCACATAAGGCGTTGGGTGTAGACTTGAGAACTGCTGGGATTAACTAACACCATATTAATACCTCCTGTGTTGGATATTTACAGAGTATAATGTGTTAATAGAATTGGTGCTCTGTTCTGATCACAGTGAAATGCTGTGTTTAAAAAGAACTACAGGAAAGTAGGATGTCTACTACAGTACATTCAGGTGCTGTTTTATCACAACTGAGCAAAGCACACACCTACATGCACCACATGCTCTCACGTGCAAACACAAGCATGCACCCCTACTATTCCCCCATTGTGGTGGATGTGGTAGTGGGACCTCTGCATAGCTCTGACAGTAACGGACAAATAACGCAGGCCAATCTCCATCTATTGAAGGCTTCCAACGTCTATTGTAAAAATACAAATGCCTAGCAAGGCAAATGAGCAAACAGGAAACCACAAAAGTACATGAAAGCTCAACTAAAACGTTTAGGTCATATCCTCTCCACCTAGAGTTTATAGTGTTGTACTTAGTGTTGAACAGGCCTGTTGCCTGTTTGTGCTAGTTTTGTTAAAGTCTGTTAGGTCTCCATATGTGGAGTTTGGGTTAGCTACTAGAATACAAAAAATGCAACTAAAATATCCTGGTTTGTCAGCTGGCATAATTGACTAAAATGTATCTACTAACTACTAAACCTACAGTCAGACCTAGGCTACCTAATAAAGTGCTGTTACACATTGATACAGTACAGTATCATTGCAGAGACAATGTTTTATTTCTGTCATAAAAATTGCATTGTATAATTTCAATTAAAACAGGAATTTGATTGACAAGTTAGTATGCTAAACCACTGTAATATCTGTAATGTCTCAATGCTTCTCAAAGTGGGGGGTTGGTTGGATCCCCTGGGAGGTTGAGATGTGCTTCTGGGAGAACTGAACATGAATTCCTTTCAAGATTTTTAGAAGTAATGAAGTACATGTACATTTTAATAGGATTTAACTATAGCCTAATTAAATGTGCACATTTTCAGTGTGACTACATATGCAAACAGCCTCCATGTGCCCACAAAATGAATCCTTCAATTACGCACAATCATACAGAATTTATAGTCTACATTTGTTTTGCATGCTAAAAATAAGATCCACTGAGTGGAAAAAGAGGCCATGATCTAGTTACAGGTCAGATGGCACTAAAGAGGCTATAATGGTGTCGTACAGCACAAACATACAGTGATGTCCATATGGTGTCCAAAGACAGAGACACAGACATCGTGTCAGGGTTGCTAGAGGCAATGCCAGCCAAGGGCTGCGTGCACATGGTTTAGAGCCTGGCAGAAGGAAGGACAGAGGACATATGGGCAAAGAACAGCCAAAACGGTGATGTAACAACAATGAAGGTTGAATATGGCAATATGTGTGTATGAAGAAAGAGAGAGAGCGAGAAAGAGAGAGAGACACGCAATTAGCAAACTAGTTTATTGACAGGGCCATTGATCAATTATACAAAGCAGGGCCATTGATCAATTATATCAATTATATAGAGCTGTCTGGACATACTGTACATGAAGAAAAACTGTAAATGTTCAAGAGCAAATAACATTTTGTATAAAACCCAAATGGCACACGTTTTCCGTTGTTTAATGTTAAAAAGCAGAGAGGCAGTAGATACCCCAGGCTAGGTTAGAAAGCTTCCCATGACACACCAGGAAACAGCATTTTCATTCATTGGCTAAAAGAAAATGAAGAATGGGGCAATGATAACACTCATATTTGGCTTATGTTGTGAAATGTACCTGTATTTTGTAGGTTGTAATACATACACTACAAGTCCAACAAGAAGAAACATTGATGTTTGTTGCTTGAGACATGTAATCCATATACATCCTACAGCATAGTTTTCTATGAACTGGCTACTGAAAAGAGAGCCCAGGTCACCCAATTTTCCCCAAAATTATTCCTTTCCTTAAAATAAATAAATTGATGAAAAGAAATCGCTACAGTATGAGGTTTTGCTTTCTTGGATCAGAAGTAGAAGTAGAGATTCACACTGTCTGTGGCCTTATTTTTGGTTCTATGACCTCAGTTTCTCCTCCCGAGATAAACTACAAGTTCCTTATTGGTTGTACCCTGTCAAACAGGACAGCAGGATGTGAGTGGGCTGATGGGTACTGTTTGAATGCTTGGTGTCATAGCTTATGATATTCATTCCATATGCTTGAAGTTGAAAGAGAGCTCCTTTAATAATCATGGCTACACTATCTTCAAAGAGACTGGAGACACAGGGAAGAGGAGAACAGAGTGAATGAGTAACTTCAAAGGCTTGTTACACTACCACAATTGCATGTACGCAGAGTAAATACACAAACTCTCTCACACATGCACACAGACAAACTATGTGGAAGAAAAAGCCCAAACAAAAAGGGAGCATGCAATGAATTATATTGACTGAAAGCACATATATAGTCAACCTTTTATTTATTTATTTTTTTTTTTAAGTGAGAAACTACAGTATAATGTCAATTCAATCGACGAGTCAGCCACTGCTGTTTGAAATGTGTGTAGTGTCTGGTGTGTTACATATTACCAATCATGCTGTATCTGTTTGTCTGCACTATATGTTACTGTACCATATATGAGATATTTTGGATTGAAGCAACTGTTATAGACACATAGGCTAGATAGTTAATCTGTATTCTTCCCTTGCAGATACTTGTCCTATACTTTTGACCCATCTCTAGGATTGTGCATGGGGATCATGGGGCAGTAACAGCAGACCAACTTGTGTTCTAATGCCAATGGCTTGGTAAAGGCCAATGGGGGAAGTAACCATAACGTGCATGTCTTTTACTGATCGGAGCACCCAGAGCAAACCTACAGTACGTGACCACAGGAACAACATGGGTCGAACACAGTTAGAAATGTGTCTATCCAATGAGCCCCCATGGCAGGTTGCAACTTACCCATAATGCACTATACCAAAGGATTATTTCAGGTGTTTGATATATATTTCAACTTCTTGATATTACAACATTAGTTACTCATAAACTTGTGCACCATGGGAGTCAAGCCTAGCTTGTGGCTGCATAGGCATTACATTTCTCATAATATTCCAATATGTATTCCCACCCATTGACATGTTCATCTGAAGACCTCCAAGAGTTCACTTTGTCCATGGATACAACCATAAGTACTAGTACTGGCATCTCTTTCTCTGTCTCTCTGTCTGTCTCCATATGAGACACACGCCTCTAGCTAAACCAGCCTTTCATCCTCCAAAAGCCATTAATTATTGACGGCTAGACCAGAGAGAGACACTGAAACACACACTGTTTCCCTGTGTGACATTTGTGAGCAACTGTGTGAGAAAGAAAGAAAGAAAGAAAGAAAGAGACTAGATTCTTAGGAAAGTGAGTGATCAGGTATATTCTCAATTTGCAAATCACACCTGAATGATAAATGGAAAGCAGGCACTGGTTCATCCTTGCTGCCAATGTCATGACAACTACCTTATCTCCCATTAACCATTTAAAGTTTTTCTCTTCAAACATTCAAACCTTTGGTAATACAATACTCCTGTAGTCTGCTAATAAGGCATGTAAGACATTTAACTTCACTATTTGAATGTTGACGACACTGGACCTTATACTTTATCTAAAATAAAACACCATTGTATTACAAAAACATTGTTGTTTTGGTTTGAAAATCATAGAACCCTCTCTCGCATTGTTCCATAGGACTACCTTCTTCACAGCACTCCAACTACAGCTCTGGACATAGACAATTTTAATTTTCAGCAAATTTGCTATATGTGGTCATAGATAGATAGTCTTTGTTAGTTCTTAAGCCTATCTCCTGTCCTATGCTTAGGCCTAAATACAGTAAACAAATAAAACAATGTACTAAAGTTCAATATCACTTTACTACTCTTTTTGAATACAACCTAAAGCCTAATAAAGCATGGATCCATTTGATTAAATGGGATGGGCTGCTGTTTGCTAGGCCGACAGGGTGCCATAATGATGAACGCAGGGCTCTATTGATCCAGCCGGGATGAGATTGAACTGTCAAAAGCTATCAGGCAAGGCAAGTATTTTCAGCAGTGTGTAGCCACAGTGTGTGCAACACAGGGTCAAAACACAAAAGCAGTCAAACCTCCCAAGGCAAATTCTACAGATGCGTCACAGAGCCGCAGCAAAAGCGTTGAAGTCTTGAGGAGTACACTTTGTGCATAAAGAAGCATGACATCACAACGGCTTTACCAATGCTCAATAGTTCGAGTGATGCTGTCAAATCGGTTAGACGTGCTGCTGTTTAAAGGATAGTGACATAACTGCATAGAATGACAATGTGTGCAGTAGCTTTGTGTGAGGTATGTTGTACTGGAAGTTAATGCATGATTAACTGAATGATGCTGCATGGCTGCACTTTGTGGTCTTCTGCAGTATCACTTCCAAGAAGATCATTACTTCTGACACTTTCAGTGAAAAATTCTCTCTCTCTCTCTCTCCCTCTCTTAATCCCTCAGATTGCCAAAATAACCGAGTGAGGGTATAATCCCACTTGCATACCGATGAAGAATAATGCTCCAATCTCTCCTTTACACTAAACCCACAACAGGAGTCCATGGAGAACAATAGTAATCACAGTCAACTCCTTACCCCTTTGCTAATGCTTTAAAGTACAGCGCATTTCTAATCAGGAAAGTTGCAGCCATCAGCGGGCAGTAATCTTTCAAGGCGGTGCATTCAGAGGCAGCCCAGGCAGGCTAAGAAAATGAGAAAAATCTCAACTTTTGCATGGAATTAAGAAATATTATGAAACAGTAAAAATGTAATGCGTCACACTGACTGTATCCATCACAACCTATTTCTGAGCCCTCCGTGGACATAACACAAAACATGCAAATATTCCTCAACAGTTAATGAGGCCTGTCACAGGTAATTTGTTTAGTTATCTATATGACATTTACATATGTTTAGAGAGTATGGGGAAATTGTTGAAACATGTATGAAAAATGTTATGTTAATCAAATATAAGATACTGTGTATGTCATGCAATGCAGGCCTCTTATCTGGTGGCCTGTGTGCACTGTGCATGCATACAGAGGATACATAATCAAAGAGTGATAACCAAAATACTAAAAACTAGAGTATGTTCGACAGGAAATTATATCTTATAGTGATTTGGCATTTGTGTCTGGTCCAACTGTTAACCATCACAAAGTATGGTTTTTGATTTACCGCATATTGTGACAAAAGTTAAAAAAGCTACATTCAGATAAATATATAGGCCTAAAGAAAAGACAGCAGATTACTTGTTGATATGACAAGAACATATAAAGTATTCTGTCTTCAAACAAATATTCCAAAATTTCTGTTTTAGATTTTAGATCGTCATCCTCATTAAACTGGAATGAAAACATAAAACAACTCACCTTAAGATTTGTAGGACAGAACCGCTTGTCGTTTACCAATACCTTCCCAAACGAGATGACAGTTCTGCTTCGTGCACTGCACTAAAGCGCTCTGGGCTGGACCGGGAGATAAATGCGCCGCCTTCTTTCCGTTTGATATAAATCATAAGCAAGATAAACACAGTGATGACTTTGCCTACTGTGCAGGGATCACAGAAGTTACGATTCTTTAAGCACTTTCAGAAATTACAATGTATATAGTAGCAACAACTTTCAGTGCAGGTGCGCTACTCAGGAATATTAAGATACATTTCTGGAGTTTAACAGTTATTTGTCTTGTTAACTGTTACATGACTTTACATCCACTAATCACAACAGTAAACTGAAGATATCGTGGTGCGCACTGTTAGATGCAAGATTAGAATGGAGGATGCATGCAATTGTTAAACAGACACAGAAACAGACACGATTTTCAAGACTCCGCCCGGCGATGCTACTACTTAAAACAATTCAAGGATACCATTCACTTTTTCCCATTATGCGTCGGGAACGGGAAATGCTGGTGGGTATTGTAGTCAATTATACAGCCACCGCCATTGCTATGAATGAACTCGAGATGTTTTAAATACTACACGGTGTGCCATATGTATTCAATTGAGTAGTGCTTGCATCATCGTCGAGGTAACAGTCATCAGAGAAGTTTGAAGCTACCAGTTTTGTATTTTTAAACACATTATAGCTATATTCAAAGTCTGAAGTCTCCTGTTAACCCAACTTGTACGTAGCTGAAATACGAACGGCCAGATGAAACTCTACGTAAGTGAGGGCAACCCTCATTGCCTGAAGGTGTTAGCTGCTTTAGAACTTACTGGAATACAATGTGACATTCTCTGTGTCAATCACGAAGGTAAGAAAGCATAATTATCTGAACAATCAGGTTTATTAACTACTGTACTGTAATGATCTAACGTACTTGTATAACTGGCTGCTGCTTGTACAGGTTCTCATTTGTCCACTGCCATCATTTCAGGCTGAAACTTAAGTTCACTGGCCAAAATGACTAATAATGTTTGCACAATTCTCTAACACTCACAAAACCTTAAAAGCATACAACAATAGCAAATATTTTCGTTAAACAACACAACGTGGTCACTTGTCAAGTCAAATTCTTTCAATGAACACAATGGACAGAATAATACAATAAGCTATATACTGTAGCTAACATAATTTGTGCTAGGCTATGTCTGTGCCATTTGTTGACACTTTAGTTGACTTGATATGTGCCAAAAGCCAATCAATTATCACAGCATTCTTGTATTATTTTCTCCAAATATGATTTTACTTGTGAATACAAACATTGCTGCACTCTGCACTAGCCCTTTTTTGTGATGCCCTTTGTGTGTGTTTTCCAAGATTCAGCGGTCATGATTGGTCAGGTTTTTTTATAGCAGATACTGTATTTGAAGTGTAAGTGATGAGAGTTTGACACTTATGTGTATTTTCTATGTAAAGATATACAGTAGGCTTAGTTGTGTCCTGAACCGAGAGTGACATCACACTCCCTGTGTATTGTAATCCAAGCTCCTCAATGCTTTGTTTTCATAGGCGGGCCGACCCTGGGTAGCCTGGCTCCGTGTGACTAAATTGTAAAACTTTTGCTGTGATTATAGTCTGGAAACCCTGGCTGCTTTAGGGTTCACACAGCCACCCTGGATGGCAGACCAACCTTCAACACCTTGAGAGAAAGCGCAACCGCAAATTCATATTGACATTGGTGCAATAAATAGCCTCCACCCGAGAAATTAATGTGAATTTCGTCACTTTCGTCATTGTAAAATATACACCGCAGCCTTTGTAAGACACACATTAACGTAGGCTGCATCAATTTAGGACAGCTATCAACAGGCTTGTATTAAAGGTTAAAGAGTAAAAAGTTGATAGACGTAGGCAGTACCTCTTTTGACTCGGACAGTGACGCTGGCACAGTAATGTCGAAAATGCCTTATTTTCTGTATATTATTGTATGGTGCCGTTAATTGGCTTGAAACGATAGAAACCTCATTTAAATATATTGATTAAGGATATGCGGCACTAGTTTGAAACTACACCAAACTTAAGGTAAAGATGGAAAGATGCACACAAATTTGCAATTGAAGGCAAGTTCTGCTGGTGTAACTGGCTGCACAGGTCTACGCCCTTTCAGGTGTGTAGGTGTGTGTGTGTGTGTGTGTGTGTGTGGCCCACAAAGCATTTGTTATTGTTTGTGATGCTGGTGCGCTTAGTGTGACATCTAACATTTTTTATACAAAAAAAAAATTAAATTGTTAGTAAGATAATTACTCTTTATATGAAATTAATTTTGAATTTCTACTCACGGTCTGCTAGATGCCTGTTCTGTGTGCGTGCTGTAAAAATAACCCAGAGCTTACAGATCCAGGGCTTGCTACACACAAAGTGGTGCAAACCGCACCATACAACAATATCCCTGCCTTGGCAATGTGTTTTCAATGTTGAATGTAATGTACAATGTATGAATGAAGTGCAAGGCTTCTTCTTTTCTGCTACCTAATACGGTAGTAATGTGTGTTTGGACAACGCCTCTTTAAGAAAAAGTTGCCAAAAAAGCACATTTTATGGGCGACAAATAAGTACTGCAAGCCACTGGCTGCCATACATTTTCTATGACAGTTGTTGATTTACAGTGCCTAACGAGTTATACATATCAAGTTATGTCCACGGTTATGAGGGTGAGTAATTAAACCCATCGCCTAGCTTGATGTCTATAGGCTAAATTGATTTTCTTCATAGTTTGGTTAGATTTCAAGATGTATATTCTTGACTACTGTCCGTCATGACATGCATGTAGTAGCCTATGCATTTTTAATGACCTTGTACTATTCTATTCATGAAACCAAAACAGGTATTGTGTTTACGGCATTTGGCAGACACTTTTATCCAAAGCGACTTACATGTAGTACATTTGTCAATAGTTGGACAGGTCATACACCAGAAATTGTAAGCAGACAATATTCTAAATAGAACAGCATAATGTAATTATGTCTACTACAACATAACCAACCATATGAACATAAATTGTAAAGGCCTAACTAATCAAGTGCTTAGTAGGGTTTTTTATTTAATTAAATGTAGAAAGAGCAAGAGGTAAGTGCATGATGAGTGGGGATTCAAAGTTGACACTTTGAGATAGAGGAGAGTGCTAAGAGGTGGTGAGGTCATTGGTCAAGGTACCAAGGTGGGTTGTGAAGAGATGCGTCTTGAGTCTCTTATGAAAGGTGGGTAGTGTTTCCGCAGTTCTGACTGTTGCTGAAAGCTCGTTCCACCACTGGGGTACCATGACGGAGAATAGGCAATACTTTGATGAGTCTTGAGGCTTCGTAAATGTGGCATTGCCAGCCGGCCAGCCAACGTGGGAAAACGTGTTCTTTTTGGGGCCTGAAACCGGACCATTGCTTGCAGATAGCTTGTACCATACTGCCTTGTAGGCCAGCACCAGTGTCTTGAATTGTATGCGAGCTGCAATGGGGAGCCAGTGAAGTTCTCTGAGGAGAGGCGTTACATGGGAGAACTTGGGTTGGTTGAATACCAGGCGTGCTTGGTAATCTGTCCATTGACTACTGTCCATCATGACATACACTGCCGGTCACCGGTTTTATTGAAATTCAAGCAGTTCAAGCCCAATGAATAGCTTGAAATGGTACAATGGTAAGTTCCACAACAAAATCAGAAGACAAAATTCTGAGAGAACATCTTGCGTGATAGGCAGCTCACATGACAACTGCTTCAAGCACATATTAATAGCCGTAATTAATGGCCATAATCAATCTTTATTTATATAGGATATATAATAAGCAAGTCTGTGTCAACTGTAAAGAGAAGACTTTGAGCTGCAGGTCTGACAGCAAGAAAGCCATTGCTAAGACGTTAGAATAAGAAAAAGAGGCTTGCTGGGCGATGAAACACGGGCAATGGACTACTGAAGATTGGAAGTTGTTATGGACTGATGAATAAAGATTTGAAATCCTTCGATCACACAGGATTTTTGTACGCCGCTGAGTATGTGAAAAGGATGGTTACTCAGTGTGTGACATCAACTGCCAAACATGGAGGAGGAAGTGTTATGGTATGGGCTGTTTTGCTGGATCCATGGTTGGGAATTGTAGAGTGAGAGGCACCCTGAACCAAAACGACTACCACAGCATTCTGCAGCGCCATGCAATACGCTCTGGTATGCACCTAGGTTTTAAGGGATTCATCCTACAGCAACATAATGACCCAATAATGATAAAGTCCAAGCAATGCTAGAACTACCTTAGGAAAAATGAACAAGATGGAAATCTTAAAAACACTCGATTAGACTTGAACCCCATTGAGCTGGTTTGGGATGAATTGGACAAAAGAGTGAAAGCAAAGCAACCAACAAGTAACACACATGTATGGCAACACAGCTGGGAAGCATTTTATGAAGATTTGATTTGATTTCCATTGTAAAAAGAATGCCACGGGTGTGTTCAGTTGTTTTGCGTGTGTGTGTGTGTGGGAACACTATAGCAACAGGATTTAGTCCTTCAGACACACCTGTAAGAAAAGAAAGTAAAACAAAATACTTGTTCTTTTGTTTTCAGTTTGTTTTTGTTGGAATGTCAACAGGGTAACATTTTTGTTTGATACATTATTATTTTAAGAATGCACTTGTACATATTTATATAGATTTATTTTCACACTATATGAATGAAGAATGACTCTCAAACAGAACATGAACAATAAAACAACAGTAAACTACATACAAAAACAAACAAATCAGTTCTGGGGAATAGTTACTTTGTGCTCTTCCAGTAATATGGTTTAGGTTTTAACATTTGCTTTAACATGTTTGAAATTAGCCACATATCCAGGAATATACTGTAGTCATCCAATGGTAAGAAACAAACACAGTGACACATATTATATCTTCATCCTACTGTATGGAACTAAAGCATAATGCCTTCACATACACACTATACTGTACCTGTGTACTCTAAGTGAGGGCAACTCTCATTGTCTGAAGGTGCTAGCTGTGTTAGAACTGACTGGAATACAATGTGATGTTCAGTTTGTCAACCACGTATTTTTATATCCATGAAAACCAAAACCCAGGTATAGTGTGTGAGTGTGCGCCACACATGCATCTGATAATGCATATGATGCAACAGGTTTGACTCCTTCAGCCACACCTGTAAGAAAAGAAAGTAAAACCAAATACTTGTTCTTTTGTGTAATATGGGGTTTGATTTTTTTGTTATTATAAGAATGCACTGATCTGTTTTTATTAGTGAAATTATATTTCTTATACTTATTTACTTTCATACTATATAAATGAAGAACAACTCCCAAACAACAGAACATGAACAATAAAACCGTAAACTGCATATTAAAACAAACAATCCAGTTCTGGGGAGTAGCTACTTTGTGCTCTTTCAGTAATATTATGTCAAATAATAATCAACTGGTAAGAAACACACACAGTGACACACATCTTGTATATTCATTCTACTGTAAATGGACTGCATTTTATAAAGTGCTTTTCTAACCTACCGGCCACTCAAAGCACTGTACATTCACCCATTGACCACCAGGAGCAGTTAGGGTTGGCTGTCTTGCTCAAGGACACTTGGTCAGGAGTAAGCGGGGTTCAAACCAGCGACTTCTCGGTCACCTGTATTGCATTCACATACACACACGACTGGACTTGTGTGTACAGTATACTGTACTATTGTGTACTGTACACAATACTGTGTTTTGGTTTCATGTATACTGAGATAAATGCATATACCTGTAGCCTAGCCAACTGTCCATCAAATTACAATACCATTCCAATGTGTAGGCTGCCCTGATAGTTTCATTTTAGAACTAATGCCATTGGCTATGAACGAAAGTTCCCCTGCCTTTAGTCATGTGTTTTGAACAGTGCTTGCGTCAGTGTCGAGTTGGTGCTCATCAGAGAAGGTTGAAGCGACCGGTTGTTTCTTTTTAAACGCATTATAGCTATAGTCAAAGTCTTTAGTCTCTCATAAACTAATACCTACAGTATCTGAAATATGAGCAGCCAGATAAAACTCTTTGTAAGTGAGGGCAACCCTCATTGTCTGAAGGTGCTTGCTGCGTTAGAACTGACTGGAATACAATGTGATGTTGAGGTTGTCAATGACGAAGGTAAGAAAGCATAGCTATCTAATCAGGTTTACTAAGTAATTATCTACTTTCTTTCAAAGGAAGTAATACCTAACCATTATATTATGTTTATATATTTTACATTATTTTACAACTGGCTGCTTGCTTTGAATGGCTCAACTACAGTTACATTCCACTGTGTCCCCAATGTAGGGATAGGACAATATTATTATTATATTATAATATAAGTTAATTTTATTGTGGTGTATTTCCATTATCGGGAACATCGTGAATATGAGTATATGTATGGGTGACTTAAAGCTGTCTATCTCACTCGTACGGTATTGTATTGATTTACTTACTTATTTAATGGACCACATCTTTCCAGTCCATTGTCACCATGGATGAAGGTTAGGCTTGCCCATTATATCCCATACTAGTTTAAAAACTAAGGAACAAAACAAAAATCACAAAATAGAGGATACACTAGGCATATGTCCTGTGATGTGATGCAATACAAATGTTATTATTTCTATTATTATTATTACAAATATTAGTTTCATAACATAATGTAATAAAGTGATTCCAGTATGTTTTTAGTCTACCGCTAAGAGTTTGAAACATAGCCTATGTTAATGATTATTGGTTATTTTTGTCAGGATAATCGTGAACTTTTCATATTGTCCCATACAACTTAAGAACTAGTCTAAATATAACAGGGTGTACACTGCATACCTATCATTGCGTGAACCTAATCTATGGTATGTAGTGGACCAGATTGATATGGTAGGGTGAGAAGTATGTATGTTTCTTATCTTGTTATCCATCATCTGCATGTGGCATGCATGAAAGATCATGTTCATTATGGTCAATGTATCCCTGTGTATTAGTCTAGCACATTTACACTTTACCTCGTGTGTTTTCTCTCCAGAGAAAGTGGTGCCCTACCTCAGCCATCCAGCACGGCCAGCCCTACTCTTGCCCAGTGGCGAGCACCTCTTCAGTGCCAATGCTATTTGCCAGTTAGTAGACCCCTGTGTCTTGTCTGCCAGTTGATTGCCATTGCCAGTTTATTATGATTTATTGTGAACTATGCTGCTCAATACCCCTACGTACAGTATACAGTACTGTATATTAACAGAGAAAATACAAGTACTTTACAGAGAAGTTACGTCTATGTGTACATCTTGGGCGTATCCCCAGCCTAAAGCAGGAGCTTTACATGTTGTTCAGACTGATTATAACTCAGAAAAGGAAGTGAAATAATGTATAGCATTTTTGAAATGCAATACATTTTTTACAAAAGGCCCCTTTTTAATCTTTGCTATTTGAATTTATTTGCTCTTTAAATGTATTTGCCTTGTATTGCCCAGTGCTCCTGCCTAGTGTTTTCGAAAGGCATCTGTTGTACACAACAATCAAAATGATGATTGTGTATCTAACTATCTATATATGGTTAACAGATTGACCATAGTGTACACTACATTACTTTTTTACCCTCACCAGAAGTTATCTGACTTTTATTTTTTTCTCTCTCGTTATGCTAGATATATGTTTGATGTGAGTGGACAGGAATCCAGTGACATCACCAGGGGCCTCACCAATCAGTGGCTCGAATGGGAAGCCACAGGACTGCAGGTAAAATATTGTTTAGATCTTGTTTTTTCTGTCTTACGGGTTTTACTGCTTTTGCCCTTGTGAAAGCACTTGGTAACATGCATTTTGAAAAGTGCTCTATAAAAAAATGTATAATTATAATTTATTTGTATTTGAATACAAGATCTCAGATCTCTTCTAATACTTATTTTAGGTAATTTTATTTTGTTCAAGGTATTGCTTCATCTCCGACAGTTACGTCAAGCCATGTTCATTTGAGTTGCTTGTGTCTTGTATGGCAGCCTGCCCTGCTGCAGGCGCTCCATGTGGCTGTTGTGCAGGGACAAGGAGCTGAGGCCTCTAAGGCCCTCCAGGGGCCCCTCCGCTATCTGGAACAGAGCTTGAGCAAGAGGGCCACACCGTTTTTAACGACGGTAAACCATTACTCACATGCGCACGCACACGCACACGCACACGCACACACACACACACACACACTTTTTGGAAACTGAGCTTTCTCTCTGTGGTACTTGGGACCCCTCTGGCAACACATTTATTCAATGTATTCAGACTGATGATGATGAGGTTGCATTGCTGATGCATGCTTAAGATGAGCTATAGTTTCTCCTCTTTGTGGTACAGTATACAGTACATTCAGCTTGTTTCCTGCATCTCTGAATTTGTGCTTTTTTTGCCGCTTAATAAAGAAAACTGCTGAACGTCATCAGGTGAACACGAAGTTCTCTGAAGAGCTTCAACACACGCGTGCTATACTGTGTTTGATACTTATTTATTTATTTATTTAACCCTCCTGTTGTCCTCGGGGTCAAACTGACCAACGCACTAGCTGTTTGTGGCAGGTAGAAGGCGCCAATCCTAATTCCACAGTTTACACAGACCTATGATGTGCACTACTGGCACAACAAGTGTGTGTTTGAAACCTGAGGACAACAGGAGGTTTAAAAAACACGAAAAAACA
>JAODUG010021632.1:4005-21274 GCA_027564795.1 Aphredoderus sayanus
CTCAACCAGACTAATATCACCTTTGGGATTAGGAGCCAGACAGAAATACATTGACCCCGAATACACACACACACGCATGCACGCACACACACACGTGGTTTCTGCTTGGTCATAAAACCAGACTTGATTGCAGTGCATGATGCAGAGAAGCAATGGAGATGCTGAGTCTCAAACGGCCATCTAATTATCTTCCTGCCCTGACAGAGAGGAGGAGACCACGCTCTGCTGCAGACTAGCCTACCTCCCCAGCACGGAGGGGGTTGCTAGCTAGCAACAATGCCATGTTGATACGGCAAGGATAGAAAGAGACGCCAAACAGAATCACAAAGGAACTGATGGACAGAGTGGATATAAATGCAACATATAGCTGCCAATTAACAGAAAGGCTATGTCATGGGTAACATGTTTGAAAATGTGTGGCTGGACAATAATGGCCTTGCATAGGAAGGCCACCAAGAAGTACGCTGTATAGCCTACTGTAGATCTCATGCCCCATCAGGGATTGTATTCTACGGATCCCATGTCTGCGGTGTAGCAACGTACAGCACAGCCCACTATCAAGTGAGTGTGAATAGAGCAATACCCCACACACCGCGTTCGAACCACAATCAAAGAGACGAGGGACGTCCGGAACAGAGCACAATGTGAGACAGAAGAAGGTCCGTGCCAGAGGATGCGAACACGCTGTGCTGCCAGGGCACTGGGAAATACACACACACACACACACACACACACAAATAAGCCATGGTGTTAAGCCACTAATCCCCAGTATTATTACAACATCTGTGAGGACTAGCAGAGGCTCTGTTGGTGATTAGCCAGACTGATGTAAACAATAACCTGGCTGAAAGACAGGGGAATGGCAAGGAGAGAATGCATAAGGAGAGGAGAACAGAGGGTATGGTTTGAGAGAGGCTATGGAGGAGAGGGCAGAGGGTAAAGGAAAGGGAAGGAGAGGAAAACATGAACAGAGGAGACGGTCAGGAGAATTTAGGGAAAGCAGAGACAGGGCTGAAGGCTGATGGTTGATTTCAGAAAGACAATGAAAGGGACATTGAGGCAGCTGGAGAGGGTGTGTTCAAGCTACTGAGACATTAGAAAGAATACAGTAAGGCTGTGTGTGTGTGTGTGTGTGGGAGACAGAAGGTGACATCATGAGGCTGCCCGACAGTGCGGGGAGCAGATTGAGGTACACAGCGGGCAGACCCCCAGAAGCCAGGCGCGCCCCAACCCAGCTGACCAGACAACCAGGGAGAGACCCCGGCTAATGTATGCAGGGCTTGGCTGAGGGTGTCCCAGACACCCCTCAATAGGCCCCTGGGAGGTGTCGGCACCGCAGCGTTTGGGTGCTGGCGTATAGGCAGCCGGGGGTGGGGGGTGGGGGGCTCTTTTGGAAGAAACAAAAGGAGGGTTGGAGGGCTGGCGCTCCCTGCTCAATTCAGGACGGGGCTGTCTGCCTGACGTCCAATTAAGGCTCAGGACAGGGCGGAGACAGACGGAGAAGAGGAGGAATAGGAGACCCAGTACCACGGTTAAACCCCCCCCCTCCACCACCATCACCACCCCCCACCCCTACGGTTGTTTACCCCCACTCCGGTCTGCCCCCGGTCTGCCTACCTATCAGATCCACAGAGCCGTGTGTGCATGCTCCTCTGCATACTAATTCTCCATTAGCACAGCCCGGAACGTGAGCGGGCGAGCGAGGCTGACTACAGGGCAGAGAGAGGGTTGGCAGGAGGGCTGACAGGTCGGCTGTGTGAGAGGTAGAAAGAGACACATCCAGTGGAAACACTGTGGTGTGGAGCGAGAGAGAGAGAGAGAGAGAGAGAGAGAGACAGAGCAGGGGAGGGGGAGGCATATGCTTTATGTATGTGAAGGCTGGCTGAGCGCCAACAGTGTTTTGGTGTGTGTGTGTGTGTGTGTGCGTGTGTGGGAGAGAAGAGGCCCAGCATGAAGCAGAATGGACGGCTGGGCAGGGTGATGGTTGAGCCTGGTGATGCAGGCAGACAGTTTAATGACAGTTCTCACCGCTGAACATACAAGCCAGCTCGGGCCTGACACACTCGCAGATGTACACATGCCGGCTGACACGTGCACGCGTGTGTGTGATATATAGTGCGCCGCTTTCCCCCCTTCCCTGAAACAGACACCGGGGCTGATGAAAACAAAGGAGAAAGGAAGAAATAACTAGAAGGGCCCGGAATGACTATAGTTCCTTTGACCCCCATCATGTTTTAGCATGCGCCTCTACATGCAATCTTGTGCCCACACACACACCGCTGCCTCTATATATTTTCCAATCATATTCACACATCTTACACACAAAGCTACTGCTGTCAAGCAGCACTATACTTTATATTTTGACCTTTTTTTATAGATTTAGGCCACTATGCCTAAGAAAATGTATATTAATATCTGCATTACAATGTTGTTATTAAGATTATCATTATTATTGTATTGCAATATTATTTCAAATCCATAGTTATCCCATAGCTGTTAGTTATCCCATAGCTGTTAGTTAGCTGTTATTAATATACATTAAGATCACCATGGTATTCCCAAAGAAAAGGCTTTGGGAGCTTTGTTTCGTGCTGCGTTGTTGCATGTTATTCAGCAGGACCTGCTCAAATTAAGAGTTTGGTTCTGGGAACCAAACAAAGCCATAGAGGCCCTTCATTAAAAATACATGTCATTGGATCAGGCCCGGGCTGATCTGTGTGATTTCTCCCTCCTACCATAAGTGACCGTGACTGAGCGCTGGGCTGAATAGGAGGCTGGATAGAGACCTACCAATGGAGTGGCACGCTGTGTCCCTATGGGAACCTTCCCCCACACAGAGGGGGGGCTCATTTAAAGCATTGTTGGTCTGTTAACACAGCTTTTTAAATGGCGTCTTTATGGACTCAACTGAGAAAACTGAAGCCCACTTTCTGATGCCAGAAGGGGAAGGAAAAATTAAGCACAAATAAAATAAAAACTGATGTAAAACTGTAAACTGTAACTATATATATATTTATATATATTATATATATTTACAGGACATTTTCTGTGTGTACAGTATATATACACGTTATATGGAAATAATTAAATGGTGAGCAGAGATATATTCAAAGGCAGTAAACATGTTTACTGCCTTTAGCACAAAAGTCTAAAAGCAGATATAATACATAAAAATTCAGTTTATTTAATTGATTTTACTTGAGGGCAACACATCAGAGCAAATGCATTCTTACACCTTTCAACTGTACTGCCAGCACAACATTTAAACAGTTAATGGACATTCCAGTAAAAGCTCCAGTACCTGCATTTACCTGCAGGATTACAGATGTTCTACTGTTGAAACAATAGGTGTGTGTGTGTCTGTGTCTGTGTTTGTGTCTGTATGTGTGTCTGTGTGTGTGCACACGTGCATGTGTGTGTGAGTGTGGTGTGTGTGTGTGCAGGCTCAGTCTCTAGGGGGACCCAGGATTACAGTGATTAACAATGCTGAAACTATAGCTGAAAGTCAAGTTCACAACACTAGGATTGTGTGTGTGTATGTGTGTGTGTGTGTGTGTGTGTGTATATATATATATGTATAATTATGTACACAACCAGAAACAGCTTGCTATGAATACAGCTGGACACCACACAAGCTTAAAATACCACGTAAAAATGCCTGCTCTCATTCACTCCCCTCCCCTTCCTGTCTCCCTGAGCACGTGCAGCAAGGACCCCTCTACTCCGTTTCCATAGCCGTCTGCCGCATGCCCGATGAGAAAGAAAAATGACACGGGGTGGCGAACGTGGAAAGGCACGAGAGCGGCCATTTGTATATCACACCGTAATACCAAAACACTGTGTTAAATAGGGGCTTCTCACTCTGTTTCGCAGGGGTCTGCTTCGCCGCACATGTTCTGCCTGCTATCTACGGGAACAGCCTCCACCACCCAGCAGAGATGATGGTCTAGGGGCTGAGCATGCATCTGAATACATTTACATAAAGATTGTGCCACATTGGCGGGGAAAGGCGCCACTGCTGAAAAGGCTCACTATCCCCAAAAATCATAGCACTGATTGAAATGTGAGGCAGAGGGCGAAAGAAAAGGATGACAGACACATTATTCTGTCATGAGGAGACGTCCAGGGGGCTGTGCGTTATTAAAATCCACTGGGAAACCGATGTGCCTTGTTCTTGTATGCTGTATGTAAATGATGAGTGGTTGGTAGAGGAATAAAACATGGAATGCACCAAGACACAGGCTAACAGAATACAGCAGTGATAGAACATTACTGGTATATGAGCAAACGTAGACACGGAATGAACAAATTAATTTTTATATCTCTCGAGACTAAACCTAAGGCTGGTATTTCTTAATAAATTGAATCTAGGGAAAGCTTCAAAGAAAATACATTACATGAGAAATCCCACTTCTCTAAATCAGTTCCTACCTCACCTAATAAGCTTGATAAACAACAAAAACGACCCATAGCACAATCCAGTACATTTGTTCCAGAGAATCTGTATAGGCTATAGACAATATATATGAGCTAAAATAGGAGCTGAAATTGCACTTCCTTGCAAAAAAACAAATACAATAAAACAATGCTCTGCAACATTAGGTTTGTTTGGTATTGGCACAAAGTGAGACTTTAGATTTAGCTCAAAGTTCGCTTCCTGTTCAGATACCAGGATTATAGGCTCATTTCAACAGACAATTTGTATACGGATATCATCACCTTATCTGTGATTATAAGATATGCAAAGAGACCAGTGGGCCACAACGGCGTTTCCATGACAATGTGCACGCGGTACGGAAAGGCAGCCCACAGCAGATTCACGGCGAAGGCGTCTGACAAAGCCTCTCCTTGATATAGTCAGTATACCCAAACCATCCTGTCAGAACACAGCCTGAGGAGGCAGAGAGGGGCGAGCGTGGGGAGTGGAAAGCAGCAAAAGACCAGTGAAAAGGGGGTCAGCGGGGAGCAGAGCTAAACCCCCAGAAGCAAGCAAAGAGTGTATCCATCTACGCCTGTGCTACGCCGCATATGTGCACTGCATCGCTCTGTGCGTGGTTTGCATGTGTGTGTGTGCGTGTGTGTGTGTGCGTGTGTGTGTGTGTGTGTGTCAACCCCAACTGGGCAGACATTTACTTGACATGCTGATAGGGATTTAAGCAGTGGGAGGGAGGACTGTTTGACCAAGGTGAGTGAATGAGTGGAGAAGGGGAGCAGCCGGGGATCGGAGGAGGATAAGGGAGGCAACGGGAGCTCGCAAGCGGCTGCTACTAAGCCTCATTTCTGTGCCAGTTGAGACGATTAGGAACGGGGGAGACGGGGGAGACGGGGGGAGCGATTGAGGGGGCAGGGGAGGTGGATTGTGGGGGAACCCTGCAGGCTATGGAACAGAAAGGGGGGAGGGGGCAGGTCTATTGAGGTGATGGGAAGACGGGGTCTTTCTTTCAAGCAGTCTAATGAAGCAGAGGCCCCCTGGTGAAGAATGGAAGCTATAGCTAGGTTAGCGTGCGTCTTAGTTTCATTGCTGTGCTTCTTCCTCCTTTCTCTTCTTCTTCTGTTCTTCTGTGTGTTTCCCACTTCTCCCCTTCAATTTCCATCCATCCCTACCACTGTTTCTCCTCTCCTCTCCTCTCCTCTCCTCTCCTCTCCTCTCCTCTCCTCTCCTCTCCTCTCCTCTCCTCTCCTCTCATATCCTCTCATATCCTATCCTATCTTATCCTATCCTCTCCACTCTGACAAGCATCTCATGTGCTGCCTTCCTCTGCTTCACTGTTTATTTCAAAGCAACGTATTGCCTTATGAGCACACACATTCCCATGATCAGATGAAATGGCATTACAGGCTGAGTGCTTTTAGCTAATAAATTAATGTCACACTTTAAAGGATCAGATAATCCCAATGATCCAAGTTAGCAAATTGGCAAATCAGATTTGGATTTTATTTGTATAATTGTTTTGAATAAACACACTAAATACATACATATTAGACACATTTCCATTTAATTTCTATGTATAATTATTGTTATGAGCGAAAGGATTTCCAGTACAGTGTATTTCACGCAGTATAAACATGATTCTGGTGGAGACATGAGATGAACCCTCAGCCAACATGGTAAATTACAGGAGGCACCAGACTGAGACAGATGGGGGTTGGGTGGGGGTGCTGTCATATAGTGTCTGAGTGGTTTTGACTGTGTTTGGCTGGGGGGTTTAACCAGAGGGTCGACTGGGCTATATAGCTATGACTTCTGACTGGATTTGGCTGAAGGCCGGTTGGGCGGGTGTGTCGGGCCCACTACTCCTCAGCTAATGTAGTCCCTCCAGCCAGGCAATAAGAGGCAGCTTATTGAGTAGGCAAACAGGAGAGCCCAGTATAGGGGGATTTTCACTAGACATGTCGGGGGCCACCGCCCTGACCGGCCGCCACTCCCCCCACACTGACCTTGACCCGTGGGGGCCTTCCTCACCTGCTACTGAATGGAAGACAGTGCAGCTGGTGTGTCTAGCCGCGGAGCGTGTGCAACCCCCATCCCGTCCCCCGGACCCCCTCATCCTCCTAGCCATTTAGCCCGTTCCCACGCTTGGGGTCCGCGATGCTGCTCCCGCCGCTTCTGAATGGGAGTGTTTAATATGTATGTGGTGCGTTGGGCACGGCTAACCTGTCATAATGACGAGCACCACAGTTGGGACTGGGCCGTTATTAAACATGGATCCAAATTCTTTGTTTTTATTTTGACGCATTTCTTGGATTTCTCATCCAGTTTGTAATGTTCCTTCCTCTTTTGTTCCCTGATTTGCTGTCAAACTGCAATCTCTCTTTCAGTGTTGCGCTGGCATAAACCATTCCAAGCTGAACATGTACCTATATAATCCATGTGCAGGCTATTTGTGTGCGTGGGGGGTTGGGTATACTTATGTGAGTGTACATGTGCATGCTTGGCTGTGTGTGCATGCGTGTGCACACGCATCGTTCGGGTGATGGTGGCGGTGGAGGGGGAGAGGGGGGAGGTTTAGTACCCCTCCATCCTCACATTTTCATTATGGCCAAATCTCAGGCCTCTGCTACTTCAGCATGGCCTTTAGCAGGCGAGCAGGCAGTTTAATCACACATACACCACTACTCCATTTTCATTTCCTTTTCATACAGCCTCCACTCTGCCTCGGCTTCATAATTCTCCCCTCAGAGCTGTCCAGCTTGCCTGAGTGTTTGCAGCCTGTTCAAATGACATAATCAGTGACTTGGATAAATGCCTGACTGTTTTCCCTGCGTCTGTAATCAGGACTGGGGCTGTGTTGCAGCCCTACAGAGGCAACGCAGCTGCTCTTGATTCAGCAATAACGTCCTGAGGTGAACACTTCTACACATAGAATTGGCAAACATGCCTTTCTTCTGATGTGCTTTGTCTGACTGATGTTTGACAAAGACATACACAGTAGTTATTCTTAAATTCAAACAGTGTATACTGGAATGTGTGTGACATATGCTAAAAATACAGAGAATTGCACAAATGTCCGATTACAATTTAGACGTAGTATCATAATTTGAAATGAATTACACCATTTTCATTATTTAACAGACTCCATAGAAGTATTACTGTAAGGAGCAGATGTTACAGGCACCTTGCTTAAAGATGCTTATAGGTGGACCAGGCACATCATATTGAAACTATACAACAACTAGGAATTGACTACAATTCAAAAGTACATAATAAGACTTAGAATCATTCATTATCTAAACCGTAGAATATGTTCAATTGCTGTTGTTCAATGTTTTATCTTTCACTGCAACAAATTAGGCATACTGGCATGGTCGCATGTGTACAAACTAGAAAAACAAGGGGCATGCACAGAAAATGACAAAGTAAAAAAACAACCAATTTTCTCTGGCATATTCAAACATTTGAATTATACAGTGGCATGAGACAACTGCCCAACCCCACCAATTATTTGTTTGACCACAACAAAGACGAAAGAAATGTGGAATAGGTCTGTTTGAATTGCGAAATTGATGTAAATGCTTTCAGCACATATTACTCTACAGTTGTAGAAACACATTCAATCAATACCTAAGCAAGTAAAAAAGCCTCATGAAACCTGACTATATTCAAACACAAATGGACAGCTGGCCAGAAAACTAGCAAAATACAGGTTCCATAGGCAACACCATAAATTATACATATTATATCATATTTTAGCATTTCAATACCCTGTCAATATACACATGGAATATACATTCACAATTTTTTCCATAATTATAATGAATTACAGAAATACAAATGTGAATAATACAGACACGTTTTTATTCCTAAGAGAATTAATATAGGTCAGTGTGCAGCCTATTTGATCACTGTATAATTTCTTCTGCTACAATGGGCTTGGAAAATTGATGGAAGATACTACTAGTCTCTATTGTATTAGAAAGTTTACTTACACACACACACACACACACACACACACACACAAATAATATTCTGCCTGTTGGGCGAGGGCAGGATTTACTGTACCTATTCAGTCTGTTCTCTTTGCGTTGAATTATGCATAATAGCAGCACAGTAACGCACATGGCTACATTCAGCATTAGCATAAAAGCTTTCTGTGGGAGATGGCAAAGAAGAAGGCTTTTTCTACAGCGACGTGTGAATGGACACATTCATACTGAAAATGGCAGTTGATATTGATTGACACCTGTGTGTCGTATGTTTCTGTCTGTACATTAATAGTGTGTGTGTGTAGGTGTGTGTGCGCGAGCGCGCGTGTGTGTGTGTGTGTGTGTGTGCATGTCTTTGCATGTGTTAAGTGTTTTATAGTTGCAATGGCAGTCTAGAATGTATGGCAGGGTGTAAATGTTTGTCTAGCCCTACCAAAAGCATATGGACTCCCCAGCTGTTGAATATGCAAATGGAAGACAACTCCCCCAGTGCACACACACACACACACACACACACACACACACACACACACACACACACACGACAGTGACCCTGACAAGCTATTCTTTCATGGTTGTACTCCCTTCTAAAGACAACCCACTTCCCCGGTCATCCTTCTCTCCCTCTTCCAAGCACGAACCCCACCCTGTATCGCACTCACACAGATCTTAACATTCTGTGCTTTTCTAAACATTTTGATAATTTCGGAGACTGTGAAAATGTCTGGTTTTCTTTAACATAATGTGTAATGCATGTGTCATAGATAAAATATTTTACCTTAAAATAAATAACAAAAGAAAATATACACATTATGAGGATATATGTGTCTCCCTGCCATCTCATCAACCTGTATTCTTGACGACTGATTTACATACAAATGCATACAGGAGCATAGCACACAGCATCCTGGGCTAGCTAGAGATAGCATGGGATGCTAAGCCAACAGTTCAACAGCGTCTTTTGTCAGTTGATTAACCAGGCTTGATTAAAACTGCCTTCGCCTGATAGAGGATGAGATAAAAGAGAGATGGGGGTTACGGGAGCCAGCCTGATTTGAATAGGTAAACGACAGCACCTGTCGTTGCCTGTCTGCAACATGATTAGCTACACTAGGCCCTCTTAAAACACAATACAGGACAATAAAAAACAACAATAATGAATTCTATCTTAAGTGTGCAATGTGATATTTTACGTTGCATCACATACAGTATGTGTCAACAAAGAAATGGAGGTCAATTTGACATAATTATGCATTTGAATATCTATTTGTGACACTCAAGGTTAACAATAATTGTTAGTATAATAATGCTTGTGCTTGCATACATGCATACAAATACATACGTCAACAATAAATGCAGCAGCAGGTAACCAAAATACCATGTTTTCAGACAAAAGAACATGGTACTGAACAAAAATACAGGGCCAGAATTATGAGGATATGTCAGGAAGTTGTGAAACAATTTTTTGAGAATTCCATGCTACAATTCAAACATGAGTTTGAACTGTGACTTGACAGCCCCACCAGAGCTGTGTTCAAAACAAGAACATCTGAACACGTGTGTGTGTGCGTGTGTGCGTGTGTGCGTGTGTGCGTGCACGCGCACATTCTGTCTTATCCTGGCTGTGAAGTTCAAGGCTCTGCGGCACAACCACAGACACCACAGACATAACACACGCTGGGTCTTCAGATTAGATGATAGCCTATATCCAGCACACAAGCCATTCACCAAGCGCTCCCTACAGTAATTAGCACTGACAGGTGAAAACGACCACAAATACCCCGGGAGTCGCCAGTCAGTGAAATGGACGATTGCCCACAAACACAGGCACACTCATATTCACACACACACACACACACACACACACATCCATACGCATGCACACAAACAGACAGACAGCCACACAAACACAACAGCGGCTGTAGTTGCTCCATCAGCACAGCTAACACCACATTAAGACCATAGAGTGCCTGTTCCACGTATACAGTCCGTATGCTGCTGCCTTTGCACTGATACCCTTGATCCCCCGGTGCTTTGACAAGCCGTAATAAAGCCTGTATGAAGCGCCACATTGTGTGTGTGTGTGTGTGTGTGTGTGTGTGGGGGGGGGGGACACAATGTTGCATGCTGAGTGCTGTGAGAAGGGCGTACACCAACGGGTCCCACGGCGCAGCAGCGCACCAGGGCCTATAGCGGGGAGCGCTGAGCATGCTAATGAGGTCATTATGTTATGCGCCCCTCTCTCCCTCCTTTACAGTGTGGGCTTTGCTTGTCAGAGAAGGCACCCAAGCTACTGCAGCCAGCCACAGATGTCGCATATGGCACAATGAGAAGACACCGTCAGCCTGTCTGAATGGCCCAAAAGACTGGGCGACGCTCCATATTTCAGCTAGCATCAAAAGCACCAAACTGCTATCAAAGGGAGAGGGAGAAGGAGGGCAACAACAGGCAACATTCAAGCGCTAATTGTTCCTCCTGTGCGTTTATTCAGCAACCGCCACAAGGTTGGTTTTCCTTTTATCTCCTCTTTATAGCGGAGCTATTATTTACAGTTGGGGAGTGGGGGGAGCGGCGGGGTTGCTGTTAAGAAACAAGCGCATGCAAATGCAATTATAGGATATTTGCATAGCCATTAACGATTACAGAGCAGATGGCAAACAGTGGGCATTAAAAGGCGACCAAACGCCATCTTGGCTGAGCGAGACAGCTGGCAGACAAGAAACGGCCATTTTGTAAGCACGGGTCGCTGCCAGGCTCAAGCGTAAAGAGGCGCCAGTCTCTCTACTGTGTGCCAGGAGATTGGCAGGTGAGAGGGGATCGTTCTTTAATGCTCTCAGTGGTACCGGCAACAGCAACTAACTCGTCATGCACTGACAGTGCGATCGTACCCCAAAGCTCATGTTAGGGAGCCGAAAGAGGGGATCGGCTCCAACAGAGAGCTCATGAGCCCAGTTTAACAACAAGCATCCCTCTCAGCCAAGATGTTATCTTTACGATGACATCTTGGATGGGAAAATGTTTTCTTTTTTACAAAGACGACTTTCATAAGTAGAATGTTAAAAAGCTTCATGTAAAATAAACGTATGTATTGAACAATTATATTTTACTTACCAAAATGTATGTATTCCATTGTATTTTCCATAGGACTCATGCTTGGGGAAAAGAATGTCCAATTTGAAGGTCTGAATGTAAAATGTACTGTAAATGTGTCCAGTGGAGCCCCTTTCTGGTGCAGCCTCTCAGCTTTAGCAAGGGATATCTTTCTTCACACACACACACACAAAAATCTATTTTCTTTTATTTGTGTCACACTAATTTGTGTTCCTCTCTTGATGTTAAGCTGCCTACTTTCATTCCAAAAGATTTTGTCCATTTTCTGGATTCACCTGCAATTTTCATTATATATCTGCAGAGCGTGTCTCTTTGTGTGAAAAAAGGTTTTTTATGAATGCCGGAGTGGAAAAGTCAGATGAAAAAAAAACAAACCAAGTGCTATTAGACAGGAGGGGAGGCCAATGAAGCAGGTAGGCCCCCTGTCCTTTTCATCTCTCATTCAATTAGTGGCCATTCACTTCTGCCACTGTGGGGCTCCCACCGCAGAGCAGTGAGTGGACTTCAGGTGCCATTTCCACAGTGAGAGCCAGCGAGGTATAAAAGCTCAGGCCCTCCTTCCTCTCTCCTACCTTATAGATCAATACCACGCTGCCATATCCTCTGATGGGAGCTGCTGTACTGAGGATAAGAAAATCTCAGGCAAAAAGACTTGCTTGTGTCTGATACAGCGGATGAGAGAAAAAGTTCAAATTGTCCTTTTATCCCTGCTCAGGGGATTGGTACATGCTTGGCAAGGGGGTGGCGGTGGGGGGAGCTGGGGGATGGATAGGCTGCGGTGACCGTCCTGCTCGCGGTCCTCCAGGAATCCGTGATCAAACAGTTACTGTAGGTGGGATGAGCAGGGGAAGGGGAAGGAGGCGGAGGAGGGAGACCTTTTGACGCCCTGATTCATGCCTCCTCCCCTCTCGCTGTATGCACCGCCGTCTCTGTGTCACTCTGTGGTGAAGTTTTTATCAAGTGGTGCTGGACCCAGCAAAGACCCTCCAGCTGAACCACACATCAAGACCCTCAGCCTCCCCCCCCCCTCTCTCTCTCTCTCTCTCTCTCAGACACACAGTCCTGCTTCAGCACATGCTAGTGTGTGGGGTGGATGCCAGGTTGGGGTCAGTGCTGGCACTGATGTAGTGAGAGGGAGAGAGAGAGCGAGAGACATAGCAACAGAGAGGGGGAGAGAGGAGCGATGGTGGTGGGTTTCCCAGGGCTCCGGGGCCCGCAGGCAGTGCTGGGCGACCTCTGCTAGCCTCTCTCCTCCCGTATTGATTTCTTCTGCTCCGCTCATGACGCGGTGGAGGCTTGCTAGCCGGCGGGAAGGAGCGCTCCTCTCGCTTGTTGCCTCACCTGCCTCTCTCCACACACCCCCCCCCCCCACCCCCCGTGTTCGGCTGGCAGTGCCTGCCCACTCCGCTGCTCCCTTAGCCTGGCCCCTGCCGGCTCCCCGGGACCCCTGTGCATAGCGCCAGGCCACAGGAGGAAGGCAGCCTGAAGAGCCCATGGCGATCCGCAGCTGCGTTCACCTGCTCCGGGTTCACCCGCGTCTACAACCGCCGCCTCCGAGTGCTTCTCTCTTCCCACTCACTCCTCTTCCTCCTTGTCCTCCTCCTCCTCCTCTACCGCCTCCTCCGCCTGTACACAAACAGCCAGAGACAGAGATGGAAGAGGGAAAAAATAAATAAAATACAAGTTAGGCTTAACTTGCAGCGTTTTACCCACTCTGAACGTCAACCCTGGGCTTTGATCAGGGAGAAGTGGGGGTTGAGGTTTCTGGCATCCTCCCTCTGTCAGTAATTTGAACCTGCTAACCTCGGAGAGCAGGAACTGCAGGGATGGAGGGTCTGAGAGTTAAGTGCGTCAGGCAGGAAGATGCTGCCTGCCAACTGTGCTCTCAGCTATTAGACTGTGATGTGCTGCAGATAGCAAAATATAGCGAGGAGAGGGGGCACATTATAAAAATCACCAGCGCATCAAGAGAATATCTTAGGAATATTTACCAAGGAGCATTTTTTATTTTCCAGCCAACATGTGAAATCACACTATATTTTTCTTTTCGCTGAAACAAATCGTTCTTTATTTAATGCAACATTTAAGCCCCACGGAATGTGAAGCAATGTAAATGTCTGGGCCAGACCAGCAACGCTTCCGAGAAAGTTTGGTTAAAGAAAACATCTCTGCTTTTGTATCGTCCAGAATTATTCAAATGTGCTCCAGCAGCACTCTTCTCATGATAATAGCTTCTGGGGGGTGGTGTGGGGTGCAAGGGGGGCATTTCTGTGAGGACTCATGCTATTGTGTCCCTAAACAGAGAAAAAGCCACGGCCAAATTCAGCCTACTGCCTCCCAACACCGCACCACCACCAAGCTCTCCCCAAAATAGCCTGGTCACATCCAACCAGCCACAACAGAGGAGTGACAGCCCCTTCTGTCCACCTCTCGCCACCCTTCCGTAGGCCTGAAAAAGACACTAAAACCCACAGGCTTACCGCCAAGGGAATAGAGAAGTAAAGTCTAGTGGGCTGGAGCTGGAGGGGCTTTGGAAGTTGGAGCTGTCTGTTAAAGGAGCGAGAAGGAGGAGCTATGGGGGACATTGGTGTGGGAGGGGGGAACTTGGGGGTGCAGTGCATGTCTCAGACACAATAATACTATTCATTGGGCTCAGACATGGGTGTTAACTCCCCTCTGACAGAGCACAATGGGCCCCGGCGGCATTCAGTCAGCCCTGGTGATATTGTTAGTTCAGGGCTGCATTCTCCCTGGCCGCATTGTGCCCGGGCCCGCCGCGATGGATGGAGGGAGGCTTGCGAGGTGGAAGGCGGAGAAAGAGGGAAAAGTGCGTTTGTCTTTCTGTCAGCGCCGAAGGAGAGCGGGCAGAGGGAGAAGGGGACGATAGAGGGACGGTCGGCTTTGAGGGTCTCTCGCCCACGTGGCATTGATCCTGTTTGTTCCCGGTAAAAGAACTAAAAGTAAAAGAAATATATACAATTAAGGAAGGGGAAAGAGAGGGTGTGAGAAAAAGATATAAATAATATTGTAGCTGAAGAAGCATGGAAAGGGGTGGGGAAATGAAGGGAACAGTGAAGGGACGGTGGCTTTTCACAAAAAAGGTCTTTAGGCCTCATTTCCCTTAATAGGAATCCAAAGAGGGTGCATTGAGGAGGGATAAGAAGAGGGGGAAACGTGGGAAAACAGAACTGCAGCAGTTTGTGACGGGGATTAGGTGGCTACAACCAGACTAACTTCCCCTTCACCGTCACAGAGGAGGGGAGGGGATGAGACCAGAGGGGAGGAGAGGAGAGGAGAGCAAAGGAGAGCAGAGGAGAGGAGGGGGGAGGGGAGAGGGGATGAGAGGACAGCAAAGAAGGGTAGAGGATCAAAGGAGAGGAGAGCAAAGGAGAGGAGAGGAGATGAGAGGGGAAAGGAGGAGAGGAGAGGACAGGATAGCAAAGGAGAGCAGAGGAGAGGAATAGGGAGAGATTATGACAGACTGAGAAGCAGCTACCCACGTGGGACTTAGTGTATGTGTGGTGGAGAGTGATACCAGCACAGTAGGCATTGGGAAATGCAGGCTGTGACATGCAGTGATCCTTTAAAGAAACATGCAGGAGATACAGCGCCGAACGCTAAGCTCCTTACCGCCTCTGCCCTCGCCTCATGCCGTGATAGCACACACTGAGACAAGAGGAACAGACGGTGACTTATGCATGTATGATGGAAACCATCATGGACAGAGCAGATACATTGTTTGGTTATTTGAGTGTTTCCACTATTTTTAAATAAACGTTAACACATCACAGGTGAGCTCACCGACTCAGATCAGATCGCATTCCAGTCACTAAATGTTGCCCTTGTATTTGGTGAGATATAATTTTACGGTGGAATCGCAAAAGAAGAACAGAAGTGGCAATAAAGTGAACGTGAGATGGATAAAGATATAAACAGATAACACCCGCCCACTGCACAGAACAACCTGCTTTTATGAACAGTACTTTGTTTGTTTCCCCTCTGGTAAACTCTGACCAGCCGTTCCCATGGCAACCTTACCTACTCCTTCCTTCTGCGAACGTGTGTGTGTGTGTGTGTGTGTGTGTGTGTGTGTGTGTGCGTGTGTTTGTGTGTGTGTGTTTGTGTGTGTGCGAGAAAGAGAAAGCGAGAGAAACTGACAGAGAGAATGTGTGTGTAGGGGGATGTTAAGATGTGTAGAGATGTATCCTAGGCAGAGAGTGTGTGTGTGTGTGTGTGTGTGTGTGTGTGTGTGTGTGTGTGTGCACGCGCCTGTATCTGTAGCAACATTTACTGGAAAACATTTGAATAAAGCAGAACCTTAATTTATGAAACTAAATATTGTAGTTAATAATGTCTGCAGCAAATCCATTGTCTATATGGCATCCAATAGCTATCAATTCACCTCATAAAAATTCAGACAGAAATTTAATAATATCAGATTTGTAAATACTCTGCACCTATTTCTTGTCGACTAAAATTGATGCTATGTGGTTGTTTTGCAGGCAGGCCCAGCTCTCCTCTGGGGGCTAACATCCCACCGTGGTGGCAGAGATAGTGAGGGTACTGCCCTTTGTCCTGCACTAAGGGATTACACTGGCCGACCAGCCCACACAATGTACCCCCCTCCTGGGGTGGGAGGACAAACCTGCTCCCTACCAATGATAGGGGCAGTCAACTGATGCCTGACTTAATTATGGACAGACTAAAGTGGAGGGAAAGAGAGAGGTTGAGACAGACAGAGAGAAAAAGAGACAGTGAGAGAGAGCAAGAGAGCAAGAGAGAGAGAGAGAGGGAGGGAGGAGAGAGAGAGAGAGAGAGAGAGAGAGAGAAAGAGACAGGCTAGATTGACACAAGAGGGACACAGAGGAGGAGAGAAAAGACAGGCGGAGGCAGCCTAAAATAAGAAAACAGTTAAATACAGAGCATTGGAGGGTAGAGGAAAGGAGAAATGTTGGAAGGCTGAACAGAAGGCTTCCTTATCATAGGATTAGATAAGGGGTATAGAAGATGAAAGCACCGCGTTCGTCAGAAAAGCAGGAAGAAGGCAGCAGAACGGGAGAGAGGGCCAGGAGGGAGAGAGCTTATACAGCAAGCCGGCAGAAGAGAGGCAAACCGGGGGAGAGCAGAGGTAGACAATCAGGTGACCTAGTGGTGCTGCAGTAGGAATCACTCAAGGCCTTTTTTTATCACAAGCACACTGTGAAAGTCCCCTCTGTCCCCTTCTATTTATGCCGTGGCACACGCCCCTATTCAAATCCAATGACAAATGCAGCAGATAATTCTATTAGAGGGGACTTTTATAGAGGATATTTAGGGGACAGTTAGCGGGCCCAGGTAGCGTGGCAGCAGCCCAGCGCAGACAGATATGGCTCTGCAACACTTAACAACAAGGATTTGGCAACAGCGTTGATTGAACACGCCAAATCCCATTTGTTGGGGGCGATGTGAGCGTTTGTATCGACACTCTGTAACCTTGTGGCTCGGAAAAAAGGAGACCTCAGATGTGTACGTGTGTACGTGTGTGTGTGTGTGTTTGTGCTTGCCTGCCTCTGCCAGCCCACCACTAGCAGGCAGACACTATAAGTGGGCGGTTGGTAGTTTCGGGGGGTTGTAGGTGGAGAACTAACCCCTACAACCCCAAATCAAGACCTTTAGTTTCTCTCTCTCTCTCTCTCTCTCTCTCTCTCTCTCTCTCTCTCTCTCTCTCTCTCTATCTCTCTCTCTCTCTCTCTCT
>JAODUG010021654.1:0-13440 GCA_027564795.1 Aphredoderus sayanus
TTAAGGCCATGATGAAGGTCAAAAACCTTTTGACTTGCATTGACTTTGTATAGATGAAGGCGCCTCCTCGTCACTTTTCGTCAGATAGAAAAAGATAAGGCATGCCTAAATGTTGCTGTATGCTGGGATGCATTACCAACAAATAAAGAACCCAGTACCAAGTTTATATAAGCTGTTGAACAAAGTAAATACATCTTTAAGGAAACAGAAGTGGTTTGCAATCAAGGCATCAACAGGCAGAATGGGAAAACTGTAGAATCCTGACAAATATGCCTAGACGTGGTGATTGGTTTACTTATAGGATACTAAAATAATCCTTCAACATGGTGAAATATCTAATGGTTTTAACTTGGTAAAACAATTTAGCATACTGTGGCACCGGTCGTGTACCTCTCCAGTAGTTGTTAGTGTAATATGACACCTTGCAGTCTGTTGCTATTACCTGTATACACTGTTATCTCCTTAAAGCCTCATTTTCGGGACCACAGCTTATTAAGAACATGTTCTGGGTTCACTCCTTGTTGGCAGTGCTTCCCAACACACAGCAGCTTTTAGGCATGTTTTAGTTTGCTGATAGCAGACAAAAGTTACGAGGCATCTTCAAGCCATAAAGACAATAGAAGTCAAAATATTCTGACCCCCCCATCATAGCACCAGCACCAAAATCGCGTGACCTGTGATTCAGTTAATGGTCAAATCTGTCACTTTTCAGTGTGGCAATAAATCAATTTCAAACTAAATATCCATGAACAGCATGAGTGATTGGGCCACATAATGTATACGCTTTAGGTCTTAAGTTCTGGGTATTAGTTCTTCCCTCTGATGGAGTAACAACTGTTATTGCAGCTCTGATATCATTTCAGAGTCTAAATCATGATTGTATTAACTGAATCATCGATCAGCAGCTGGGTCATGCAAGTGAGATACAGTATCAAAGCTATAAGGAAATAAGGCAAATAAGGAACAAAATACCTGTCTGCATTCATCACAACGTTGCAGCATAGGACAGTGCTTCCAATAGTGAAGATCTAGTCCATCTTCTGTGAAACTCTCATCTTTTTTACCACAGAATATACATAAGCTGAAATAATGGAATTTAAAAGGGAATTTAAAAGTTTTTTAACTGAGTTGAGTTATTAAGTAAATGTGTTTTCTCAAAATTAATTATTGTATGCATTTTCTTTGTTTCCTCCAACTAAAATAAACGTGGATGTACTAAATATTTAATAAAATAAATATTTATTTTATTGAGCTATCATTGTATTCATCTTCCACTAATAATGAAATGTTCCTCTCAATGCTGTTGTTTCAGTACTTACTTGTCCAGATAGTTTGCCACAGAAGGCTGATTTTCAACTCTACTATCTGCTATCTTGGTTACGGAGGCCTTTGTGTCAGCTGCAAATCAAGAAGGACATGTTTGTCACTAATGTACAAATTAAATTAACTGCACAGCCACTTGCACCACTCCATTTCGTGTAAGATTTGATGTTTGGCTGCATTTACTTCCTTATTAACTGGAGAATATAAATAAATAACTTATTGTGTAGTGAGTTAACATGAAAATAATTTGTACATATGAACATCAAGTGAAAGAAAAAGGGTCTGCTATTTTATTTTATAGTGCATGTAAATGTACCAGTGTAATTTTAAATCTTGTGATATGTGTAGTTATTTTTACAGATTTTTTATAATAAATCTACTCATGAAAAAATTAGGAAGAAGATTGGTTACATTTTTGTTTTGGTAATGACACATTTCTAATCAAGAGCTAATATATACGTTGTTTGTGGTACCTGGTATTTCAACATCTCTCTCTTGTGTTCGACCTTTGTTGATTTCCTTACCCTTGTCAAAGAAAAAAAATACAGCGTTAAAGTTCTATATGAAAGTAAAGCGTCAAGGTGAAAGAAACAGTCAAACCACAAAATACACAATGCATCAATTGACCAAAATGTTTTAATCCATAGTTTAATCATGTGCTATGATTAAAATGGAAACAATATATCTGAGCTAGATAGATAATAAAATTACGACATGTCTATGCAGTCAAACAAGACGACCCATTATGCCATCACATCGCTGCTGACATCAACACATACGTACACTAATCTCCTTCAAGGCTGCCAGCTGCTCTTGAAGAGAGCGGATCTCCTCTTTCTCCTTCTGTCCAACTGATATGTCACTTCCCTTCTTCAGAGTCTGGGTTAGTGACACATAGTGGCATGCCTTTTATTTAGTACAATCAACTATTTTCTAACTGATGCTCTTTCTACTGGTACAGTATGTTGATAGCTGCTATCATTTAATCATTTCTCAATCTCTTCATCTGTTGTTTATAAATATTATTTATGTAATTTGTTTGTTCTCACACTACCTCTCTTCAGCACAAACTGTATGTGGTCAGGCCACTGCAGTGGTGTGGTGAAGTAGCCTTAGCTCATCCAGCTGACACCTATGACTTTATAAAAGTGCAGCGCTATTTAGAATGGCCATGACCTAATGGCAAGGGGAATACGTCAGTGCCTCAGCGCTTGACATTCTCTGGAATACTGACCTAAGAGCACACTCCTTGATTCGTGTCTGTAATTGTCCTTGTGGCTGAAACCAGTGTTAGCTAAAACGTTGATTTGGTTTGATAGTCAAAGAATACAAAGCCCTCCCACAACTGACTTCTTACTGTAGTAGTTTCCAAGCCTCAATTTCCTCCCACTAAAGCTCTCATACTCCTCCCTCACCCTACATCAGCCCAGTTTTGTAGACTGGGGTGGAAGTTTGGAGTTTTGGGGCACAACAATACAAATGAGGTGTGTACCTCTAAAGCCATCCTTCTTCTGTGTGACCTTTTGGTTGTAAGAGTATAACCAATGTGTATTTCAGGTATTGTGCAAAACACTCCATATTTAAGTCAAGTGAAATAATTAATGAGCCAATCATTTCAATCTTACCTCGTTCTCTACCAACTTTCCGTCAATCCTGGCAAAGCCATCAAAGATGTTTTTGTAAAGGATGTTCTTACGCGCAGCTGAATCATTTGCTGGAAGATAGTGGAGCACAGCACCTCTGTGTCGCTGGTACATCAATAGGACGATGCGTACTGCTACCTCTCTTACGGAGGACGCACTGTGCTCCAGTGCCACTGTACAAAACTGACACAGGCACACAGGGTTTTTGCTAGCGTTTGTAGACTTCACACACTTAAAGCAGGCATTCACTTGAAGCAGTTTTGTACATTCATGATGGGCCTGATACATGACATGTCATGTTTGTTTTTGGATACGGCAAAGTGTGTTCCTTAAATCTTGTTTGCTGCATAGTGCCAACGCTTGAATTACCCAAGGTGAACTGTGTTAAATGGACTTGGGTGGACTGTCTACCATTACTCTCCACCATCTCTACTGGCTACATCTGATTATATTTGGAAGAAATTACATTTCCCCTTTTCTCTTTTACACTTCCCACCTTTCAGCAAATCACCTGGGTTACAGAGGCAAACAAAGCAAGACTGTAGAGCAGACGGCAATCATGTTCCATAGAGATGTAGCCTTTGCAGTTATCAGTCCAAACAGTTACAGTTATTTCAATTATTCATTTAAAGTTGTACCGATTTGAAAATTAAATGATGTAATTTTATTTTGAAATGAAAACATGTACTATACAGGTACGTACATATTTGTACACAATATAATTACCATGTAATTTTACATATCAAGTCAGACTTTGGCATATATTTTAAACTTGGTCTAACATTTTTTACTAACATTCAATTTATCACACCAAGTTCCTATACTGTACACATATTTCATGGTTATTTAGCAGTTTTGCTATATGTTTCTCAAAACCAAGCAATAACCTCCAGTGCTGAGAAATAAAGCCACTGCGAAGTGCCACAATCTGCAGTTCTTCGAATGGCCACTTGAGGCTAGCTGTAAAAAGGAATTAAAGCCCCATAGACTCCGATGTTTCCAACTTTACATCAAAAGTAAACATGTGAGCCTGGTTATTTAAAAAAATAAATGTTTATATGTATGTATGTATGTATGTATGTATGTATGTATGTATGTATGTATATATATATATATATATATATATATATATATATATATATTTCAGTTTTGTGTTGATCAATATTTTATCACAATTTTATCAGAGGCATATCTTCAGTAAAATTATTTTTCTTGATATAGAATTAATAGTTGACTACATTATCAAACTAAATGTCTCATTGTCTTAGTAGGAATCTTGTGAGGACCTAAATGAAGATGCTCTGCAAAAACTACCTGACCATTGGCCTGCGGGCAACAAAAAAATCTAAAACTTGAAACTAAAAAGACTAAAGCACACACTGGTTGAAGCTGGTTGTGCATTTGTGTGTTCATGTGTACTATAAAAAATCCAGGATGTGGTGGAATGTAGCAAATGTAACAGTGGCGTAATAACTGAATGACAGGTTTCCATGGCAATGTTCACTATTCTTGGTTGGTGTGGCGACCTCAACAATTTTTTTTATATTTGAGTGGCCTAAAGTAGCCTGGGCAGGAAGCAGTCACCAGCTGAATGTCTGAACAGGAAGTAGTCACCAGCTGAATGTCTGAACAGGAAGTAGTCACCAGCTGAATGTCTGAACAGGAAGTAGTCACCAGTAGAAGGACCTAGACAAGAAATTGGCAGCAGCTCCAAGCCAGCTGGCCCCGTCGGTCCCACCCCCGACCCGGCTGATTGCACGGTCAGGCTCAGGGGCAGGGCTCTCCTCCTCAGGAAGGTAGTCTGGCAGGTCGACATTCTGCTCCAACTGGACAGACCCGTCCTCTGAGAATGGCACCAGAATCTGAGAGAAGAATTGGAATCGTAACATGAAGACACAATGAGCAAACACAAGAGCAACCATGTACTGGTAAACATAGCAATATTGTTGCATACGTTTCTCTACATTTTCTTTATTGTAAACATAGCTTACAAAAAATCAAGTGCTAGTAGTACCCATCTATTAGTTAATGTCCACTATGGCTCATACTGTTGACTGTAACACATTGAACTCCCTTGTACAGCAATGACTTTTAATATGTGATGTAGGATAGAATGTCAAAAAATAATTTAGATACTAGATTGTTAAATAATACCACTTCATATAAACAGTAAGTACAACAAAAATAAGAGTTTATGGAAATGGACACCAACCTCTTCTCCATTCTCCCCTTTCACCACCTGCTGGGCTCTCAGGACCTGAGTCGAGGCAATGGATGATGCCAGAGCCTACACAAGAAATGCCGAGCGGTCTTTAAATAAACCTTCATAGATATTAATCACAAAGTATACATACATAAAAGACCATCATGAAACCTGGTCAAACCAACTTGAAACACGGTTCAGTGAAAATAAAACAAGATGAAAAATAAAGTAAGTCTGTATTAAAAATCAGTTTTTACATACTGGGAGGCACCACAATCCATGTTGTGATGGGTTTTTATTTAAGACAAACGTGTACATTTCCTTACCTCAGGCTTCAGATCATAGCGGATCCTCACAATACATCTCTTCACCGACATTTGGAACGTAAAACTGATGACTCCTCTGATCTTCAACAGAGCCTCCTCACACAGAGTCCTCCCACTCTGTTGAGGGGAGAAGAAAATGAAGAAGAGAATAATAGTTTTGTGTTTTGGTAAGGACACAGAATCTAGTTCTCATTTGGTATTTTCATTATTATTATTATTATTATTATTATTATTATTATTATTATTATTATTATTATTATTATTATTATTTAGATGCATACTGTATGGTGTACCCAGTGCATACTGGGCATCTCACCGGCTCGTCCAGTCCATCGATATGCAGGATGACTGTCTTGGCCCGTTTGTTGGATGCCCCCAGGAAGAACTGGGCCTTGCGGCGGACTGGCGTCCCGTCAGTACGCTCGTTGTCTGAACTGCCTGATGCCTGCAGCAGCTCATAGATCTCTGAGGCCAACAGCTTTGTCTCCCCTGGTGTGGTTGTCCTGGATGACCAGCCACAAGGCTACTATTAAACACCAAGGTTAAATGCCAGCTACCCAGTTCAAAGGAACAGTAGCATTTCCCCTATGGTTTCAACCACACCTAACAACAGTGCTACAGTGTCTAAATATGTATCAACACTCACTTGTGTACCACATTCTGAAGGCTCAGCATCATCCCAAGCTCTCCCTTCATCTTCTCCCGGTTGGCTTGACATTCTGCCAGGTACCGTACTGCCTAGGAACCACAGCCTGGGTTAGATCTGACAACATCTGATCAGAACATCTCATAAGCAAGTGTGTGTGTGTGAGAATGAGTGTAACCCTAGCCTACACACAGCTAATCTACACACCAGTCATCACCAGGAGGTCCATATCAAACTAAACAGCTGGTTAATCTAGTGTACAGGTAGCCACAGAGACAGCATCTCACCAGCAGGGCGGAGTAGACCACCTGTGGGTTGGGGTGGTCCAGGAACAGGATCAGTCCAGGCAGGCAGCCCTGGTCCTGAACAATGGCTCTGCGATTCATGGGATCTGCTGCCAGGTCCCTCAGCTGGCAGACCACTGCCAGCGCATCTGGCTCCCCGCTCATGATGGTGTCCCCTCACCCATGCACCTGATACGACATTGGTACATGGCCTACAGATTGACTGTGTGATTGAACGAGTGATGACACGTTTATATAGACGTTTTATTAGTACAAAGATTCCCTTGTGCTGTACGATACAGTAGGATAATGTACAGGTTGAGTTATACAACATAAATAGACATGTTTTATTTGCGCAGATACAATACAGAAACTAAGAAGAAAATCGACATGCTTTATCAGACTTATGAACAGGCCCTAAACAAAATGTAAACTGGAAAATCCAGTTAACAGTACTGTTACTGTTACAGTACTTCAAATCTCATTGTTAAAACCATACACACCAGATATTTTTTCCATCACACCAATTTAATGAACTCAAAATCTCATCCAGTACAACTAGCATATGATTTGACTGTTCTGGTTATAAATAGCAATATAATATATTTCATAATATAATAATATTCATTCAATTAAAAATGTGCTTACCTCTGCTAGCTGTTAGTGGTTGCTTTCTGTTAGCTTCTCCTTCGCTTACACGTTACTTGAAGAAAACATATTTAATTGAAACATTTGCTTTTATTAGAAAGCATCTGTGAAAACACTAATTAAATACAAAACATAATGTTCTTGCTGTGTGTGCAAGCTTATTAATGCAAACTGATGACGTGCTTCCTACCAGCTTCCTACTCAAGCAGAAAAATGACTACCTATCAATATACAGCTTTGTGATTGGATGTTACTTTGACCAGCTGGCTATGATAGCCAATCAGCGTCCTTGTTGCTAGAGTTAAAGAGCCACCGCCCGTGCCATGTATGCCATTGTATTCTTTCTGACAGATGTCACAAATCTAATCAAATCTTGTTTATTATGGAATATTAGTAATCTGATTTATAATATTATTCCCTCATACGTAATTATTTCACATTGACACAATGAAAAAGTTTAGTTTTTAGTTAGGTTTTTAAAATGTATCTGTGGTTTTAGCACCAATATATTTCAGAATGTGCTGATACAATTCAAAATGTGCTGATACAATCTTAAAAGAAACTCCACTGCAAGTGGTCATAAAAGAAAGTCACTATCCTTTTTATTATCTGACAAACAGTATATACAGTATGGTATATTGCAGGGATACACATTCACTGTAGCTTACTGTACACTGCATGTGACATGTTGACATGATACTATAAGTTATAAAAAAAATAGAAAAAAAAATATTCTCTAAACGTATACCCACAGTATATTGAAAATACAGATTATTTTAGCCAAAGTGATTTACGGTGAGATAGATAGCAGTTATATCTTACTCATGGATGTGTACAGTAGGTCAGGTATGTTGGGTATCGCACCGAACCTCTCAACTGGGAATCAACCGCCTTTACCACAGCCTATCCTGCCCGCCATTGGCAGGGTGTGTGGCCTTATCCACCCAGTCCATAGGTTTCCATGGTGATCCTACACTCTGAAACGTGAACCAGGTCACCTGAGGCGGGCAGTTGATGAATGTTTGATGGGTTTTAACCCCACAACCTAACGAAGAAGCTGCTGGGAATAACTTTTAAACCAATTAAAGATATACAAACAAATACAACTATAGACTAGTGGTCACCAGACACATAAAAGAACAGCAGGAACAGTTATTTCTGTTTAAGTAAACATCAAGAACAGAGTCAGGATGTCCGAGGCCCGGCAGCGAAGTCTGTCCACCTCCGGAGAGTCTCTGTATCAGATCCTAGGCCTAGACAAGGGCTGCTCCCATGATGACATCAAGAAAGCCTACAGGTAGGAAAGCTAGTTTTTGACTGATCCAGTTTACCTTTGTTAATCAGATGTCTGCTTTGGATGTGCCATTCATTTCAGAGCTTAATATTTCTATTTCTGTTTTCTTTAGCCTATTCCCATATATCATTGTATTTATTTTTATGTATTTTATCTCATCATTTTTGCATATCTAGTATCTAAGTCAGACAAGATATTGATGGATAACACAACCATAAAGGCACCATAAAGTAATGTTTTAGCAGACCAATAGAAATTACTGGTGTAGCTGTAGGCCAAACAGACCTAAAAAATGTATATTGGACAAAGCCTCCAGTACTGTACAATGTTTAATACAGTTGTTTGTAGTTAATAATACAAGTTGCTTACACACAACTATATTTTTTTTGTTTACACCTGGGTCCATTATGCCCATCCAACATCTGAAAGGAATATATTTTTACATAAACACAGAAAATTCTAAATCTGTATAATGATATGTGTGGATGTGAATTATAACTAAAAACTAGATCATGATACACAGACTGTAATATCTTACATTATTCTGAACCTGAACAGGAAGTTGGCATTGCGTTTCCACCCTGACAAGAACCCAGACAATGCAGAGGCAGCAGAGAGATTTAAAGAGCTCAATGGAGCTCATGCAGTACTGTCAGATGCCACCAGAAGAAGTATCTATGACTCATATGGCTCACTGGGACTCTATGTTGCTCAGCAATTTGGAGAGGAGAATGTTAACACATACTTTATGCTATCCACCTGGTGGGCCAAGGTACCTGTCTCAATCAGTCAATCTCTCTCTCTCTCTCTCTCTCTCTCTCTCTCTCTCTCTCTCTCTCTCTCTCTCACTCTGTGTGTGTATGTTTTCACATATGTGTTGTCTACCTTTAGAGTCAATCTATGTGTCTGTATAAGTACTGTATCAGTCTCAATACATGTAGGCCAATATTGTGTACCTGTTTGAATACCCTTCTGTTAGTCTGTCTGTCTGGATACCTGTTAGTTGATCTACCTGTGAGGCAATAGTTTTTCAGATTGTATTCAGATGTCAGATTGTTTGTATCTTGTTTGTATCTGCACATACTAACTAACACACTCTCTGGTGTGTGTGTGTGTGTGTGTGTGTGTGTGTGTGTGTGTGTTTGTGCAGGGTTTGTTTGCAGTGTGTGGTGTATTGACAGGATGTTACTGTTGTTGTTGTTTGTTTTGTTGTTGTAACTGTTGTTGTGGCCGACTAAGACCGACACCCCCTGGTGAGGGGGAGGGGCCAGACAGCTACATGTCTCCTGATGATCTGGAAGAGGCGGAGCTACGCAATGACGCAGACACAGGTGAATTGAGAGATTCCATGGGTGGGCCAGGGAATTCTGGGAACATATTCTGGGACAAGGTGATGGTACTCATATTTGACTTACTAATACATTTATGTACATTTTCTTTCTGTCTGCAGTTTATACATAGAACAGTGTGGAAGGTGGTTGACATCCACTACAGTCATAAGACACAACTGCATGTTTTTAAAAGCTGTCATTTTAAATGTTAAATAAACATAATTACATCCGAGTGTTTTGCACCCCTATACCAACCAGTCCAGGAACACATTAAAATATCCAACACCTCTAAACTATTATTATTAGTAGTAGTAGTAGTAATAGTATTAGTAGTGTTATTATTGGAAAGTTATCCAATACAGGTTTGCAGGTTATCCAAAAAACATGTGCTATGGCTGTTTCCTAGCTTTTTTTTTTTTACAACAAAATGCAGATCATAGGCAGACAATGCCATTAGTGATGCAATCATAAAGACACACAGGCAGCCATACAAAACTTGAAATGTGTCTCTGTCTCCAGATGTAGACATACCAGTTGTCCACCAGCCAAGCGCCAGTGAGAAGACACAGCTCATTACGGATGGACAGCGAAAACACAGAGACACTTACTCATGAGTCCAGACTAGACCAGACCCACTCTGCAATGAACCTAATCAGAACTATATAGTCTACTGACAGACAAGAAATAGATTTAGTTTGACTGAATTCTTGATTTTCAGATTTGTTTTATTGAAGATATTGTAAATTATTAATACATCTTTTTTTTTCCTGATTTACAATTTAAAGGATGCTAACTTATTCCATAACAATGTGGATCGTAATCATGTCTACATATTTCAGTCTGGATCTATTGTCTATACCTATCTAACTTTAGATCCTAACCATATACAGTATGTAACTGTACCTTAATGTCAGACAGATGTGCTAATTGTCATACATGTAAGTGAAACATATATACATTTATAACCTATAAAATATGGATTTTATCAAGTAGATTAACCACCTTGGTTTTATAAAGGATGTGTGCTTGAACTATTGTGCATTAATTATTTTACTAAAATGTGGGCATTATTTTATTGATGAAGTAGATGATTCAAAATAATAAAGTGAGTTTGGGAGAAATGATGTCAACTCCACTAGTTATATGTAGCAGTTTTAAGGTTCACACAGCTCAAAACTAAAAGAGCTGTGATTACAAGAAATGTCCAGTGTAAAGTCAGTAAATAGGCCTATAGCAATTTATCATAGATGCTGCATGATAAGATATATTTGAAAATGTTCAATGTCATGGCTTTTCACCATACCGTTAATATTCCACAGTGATCTAGAGCCTAGCACTTCAATTGAGTTGTGTATTTGTGATCTCATCTGACAGTATTGTAAATCCTTTGAGATAAATCACTAACAGTGTAATAACAAAAATAAACGATCAAATGACCAGAGCCTGTTACTCTAACTCACTGAGCCATGCTGACTATATTCCGGCTAAACAGCCAATGTTAATCGTATTGAAGTCCTTATAGTGTAATAGTGTCTCTGCTATCATTCTGTACAATGGAAAAACGTATATGCACGTGTGCGCGCATATACACTCGCGCTCACATGCATCTACACACATACACACGCGCGCGTAAATACACACAGTGACAGCTGACAGTTTCATATAAGGGCATGTCAGCGTGGCGATGCTTCACGTAGTCTGAGCTAAAAACAGCTGCTGTGTCACACACACACACACACCCACACACCCACACACCCACACGCATACACGCACACACGCATACACGCACACACACACACACACACACACAGACACACACACACACACAGACACACACACACACACTCCAGACAGGGTGAGTGACTTTGCATTCCCCTGCTAGCGGCCGTTTAGCGGCAGTTCGACCCGTTCGAATAACGTAATCAATATTTATATGATCGTGGTGACACCATGGAGAGCTTGGAGAAACAGCTGATTTGCCCCATCTGTCTAGAGATTTTCTCCAAACCTGTAGTGATACTGCCCTGCCAGCACAATCTCTGTAGGAAGTGTGCCAACGATGTCTTCCAGGTGGGAATCGTGGGATATGTATTTTCCATGTTTTTCTTTACTTGGCACATATTGTTATTATAATAACAGAACTATTATGATAATGCTTATAGTTGTTGTTGTTTTTATTATGTTTGGAATTGTGATTATTATTATTATTATTATTATTATTATTATTATTATTATTATTATTATTATTATTATTAATGGCTTTCTGTCTGCTACTGTAACATAACTACAGTATACAGTATAATGGTCGGTCTCATGAAACATTTGACCTAACTGAATGTAGGCTGCGGCAGCCAATAAAATATAATAATACATTGTAAATTGTAAACACTTAATCTAATTCATTTTTGGGTATGTATGACTCTTGTTGTTATATAGGCATCTAACCCCTACCTCTATAGTCGTTCTGGTTCTGTGGCATCGGGTGGGAGGTTCCGGTGTCCATCATGTCGTCATGAGGTGGTCCTGGACCGACATGGAGTATATGGTCTGCAGAGGAACCTTCTGGTGGAGAACATCATTGACATGTACAAGCAGGGCACTACCAGGTAGGCCTGCACACACACACATACATCATCAACATGCACAAGCAGAGCACTACCAGATACATACACATACTGTACATTCACAATATTGTACAGTTTTACAAAATAAAGAAGCCCCAAAACATATAGCATATACTATAATACATAACAACATACATAAATGTGTTAAGAGGTGAACTAGCTGGTAAGCTAGCACAATGAAAGGTTTAACTTTAAACTAATTGAACAACTATTGTGTAGGCCTATATATATATATATATATATATATATATATATATAACCACACATTCAGTTGAGAATGTATTGGCTGAGGTAGTGAAGTGTTCCTCTTGTATGGGGAGTTCACTCTAACACAATTTATGTTTTTACAATGCTGCTTTCAACCACATGGGCATTCCAGCACACAAACCGAGCAGTATGCCTATAAAGCCAAGCTGTTTAGGCTTGTTTGGTCCATTCGTGGTTGCAACACACTCCCAGCATACCTTGCAGTGTGGCTGAGGGAACTATTTGTATCTGCTGAAAGAAGGTCACAGAACACTGTTTCTACTTGTACCAAGAGCTGCCCAGTACATCCACAATGTTCTAATGTCAATTTTATTAACCCTTGTAATGTCCTCAGGGTGCATAATGATGTGCACTGGCACAACAAGGTGTGTGTTTGAAACCCAAGGATAACAGGAGGGTTAAAAGGCACACAAAAACAAACAAATACAATAATTAATAAATAAATAAATACACACAGCAATGCCAATTAAAAGACACAAAATCATACACAATCAGATGCGGCGATATAAGTACTATATTTTCAAGGACATCACGAGGGTTAAAGTAAATTATATTTATATAGCCCTTAATTACAGTCTCAAAGGGCATCACAAGCCAACATTTCACAAGGAAACAAACAACACCCCCTAAACTTTCTCCTCCCCCCGGGCAAGGACAAATGACCATAAAAAACCTCAAGTGTAAAAAGGGAAGAAACTTTGAGAGAATCCACCCTTCCAGGACGGATGTGTGTTCTGGGAGCACCAGTACAGCTACAGTGTTGTCATGTGTGTACTGGGAGCACCAGTACAGCTACAGTGTTGTCATGTGTGTACTGGGAGCACCAGTACAGCTACAGTGTTGTCATGTGT
>JAODUG010021665.1:0-18204 GCA_027564795.1 Aphredoderus sayanus
CTCTCTCTCTCTCTCTCTCTGTCTCTCTCTCTCTCTCTCTCTCTCTCTCTCTCTCTCTCTCTCTCTCTCTCTCTCTCCATCCCCCTCCCTCTCACCCCTGATACGCATGGCTTTTTTCACTACACATTCATAACCTGTGCTTCTCGGATATGTGCCAGTGCCACTGAATGCAGCAGAGAGCGCGCTAAATTCAAAGTGATATGAGACAAGTGGGACATGCAGAGCTTCACTTTTCAGTAGCCTACATCTGGACTACAAACAGACTACCAAGGTAAAATACGACGTTAACTTGTTGTCATAACCTGCATTCATTTAGCTCATGCTGATATTGTTGCTTTTGCTGATATATTGTTGTTATTTAATGTTCCATAATAGTTCAAGTGTATGATTTAATTTTCTGTTTTTCCAACCTGCAGTTTACAACATTTTGCAGTAGGCCTACAGCTACAGTTCTGTGCACCTAATGAGATGAAATAATTCCACATTTCAGATGAGTGTAACAGTGCAACTGTGCTTCATATCTGCCTTAAGCCAGGTAAGGTCAAATAGTCCTACTGCTATTTCATGTTGACACCCAAACAGGGACATTAAATTAACCGTAGCACTTCTGCTGGAAAGTTCACCGGTAGAATGACACTATTAATAAATCTTCAGAAATTGGTTGACAGCTTTTTCAGAAATATTTCAGTTCAGCTGATTCAGTTCCCTGTTACCTAGGTGGTTATGCTGACATGTGACCAGCACGCAGTCCCTGTTATGGTGGAAGTTGTGTTTCAAAAATTCTCCGGTCGACATCTGGAGGGCTACACTATCACCACCAGAACTGCAAACAACCACGTGGTCAGAGGAAAACCTCTGGCATAGACTTTCACATTGAATGTCATGTTTTTGTTTATGCCATGTTTATTATTGTAATATAAGGGATACAATTATTTTAGTTACGTTTATTGTTTAATTTTGGGCCACCTCTGTAGGTGACGGTCGATCCCATGAATGACTCAGCATGTCTCGGTGACTGCAAGCTGTCACTGCGATCTGTTGAGGACCCAGGAGGCTATAATGTCACACTGACAAACAATAATGATCCCGCGCTGGAGTCAATGACCTTTCACTTCAGTAAGTCTGTGATCTGTAACGTTTGACCCTACATATCCCCCACCCTGTGGTGGAAAATGTACACACTTTCTAAGGCTGTTTCCCACAAGCTTATGCTTTTGTAGTGCGTTTTAGAGATTGGTAATTTAGTTTATGTTTTTACTCTACCTCACTAACCATTATCACCTTCCCTTCCTTCCTCTCCTCTTCCCCTCCTATCTTCCCCTCTAAGCTGCTGTATCTCAGTCTTCCTTCCATGTAGACAGTGCAACCACCACTGCTGTCATCTCTTGGAAGCTACAAAGAGGTCAGGCGGTCTCTGAACTGAGCCTACACAACATTGATACACAGACTATCGCACACACTGGTAAAATTGACTTGTCGGAGGAAAATAGCCAGTACAAGGTTAAACACCTCCAGCCCGGAACGCTCTTCAAGGCTAACATTGTCGTGACAACATTTCTCAAACACCTCAATGTCACTTTGAAACAAAAGCTCAGCATTGGCTTTGAGACAGGTATCATGCACACACACACACAAACATACTTTCCTCAAAAGTAAAATTGAATTTAGAATTTAAAAATGTATTATGAAATCCTGTAGTATAATGAAATTAGATACAAACCATGCCTTTACCCAACTGACCATAACCAAGATGTAAATCAGCTTGATTAACAGTACATTGTAGGGATCCACTGTGATTTCATGTTGACTTCCTGCCTGCAGATTGTTGCTCTCATGGCTGGTTGGCCAACGAGAGAGGCTGTTACATTGTGAATAGGAGAGGCTTGGCCTGGGGTGATGCCCAACGCAGTTGCACAGAGCAGGCAGCAGGGGCTCACCTGGCAGACCTGAAAAATAGAGAGGAACATCTCTTTATGTCCTCTTTTCTCCTCAAGCAAAACCTATTGTTGCTTTGGATTGCGCTCAATGACCAACAGGTAGTTTAACATCAGTGAGTGATCTGAACTACCTTATCATTGTAGCAGTAACAGCATAGACACATTATCATACTGTACAATGTACATATGCAGTCTACACACTTGTGTTTTGGTTATGATGGAATAGTTATAGGTACCTGTGCCATACTTAGCAATGCAAATATCCCCCTCTTCCATTCTACAGGAGAAGGGCCAACCTCGATGGTCAGATGCGTCCGTCTACAACCACACCATTTCTGTGACGTCATCACTGCCAGCCAATCAGGCGGACTGTTTCGCCCTTCAGAAGAACGCCACAGGGCTGGGATACTTCCTCACGCCATTCTTCTGCAACATCCTTTTACCATTCATCTGCCAGCATGAGAGTAAATACTGTAACTAGCGCAACAGAGCCTAAACCAAAACAAAGCATTTGATCTACAACACGTGCAGTATTAAACTTTGAAATGTATAATGTGTGTAATGTTACATATTCATCTTTTTCCTGTTATGTCATTCTAATGTGTCCCTGGTTGCTTCATACAAGCCACAATTTCAGTATACAGTTGTAGTGCTATTCAGGAAACAGGATAGTTTAGTGGTCTGACTCCCAGCCGGAAGGTCATTGGCCTACTTGTAAGCATCCTGCAGTGCCTGCTCCATGTACCACTTGTAATTGTGCTCATTGTAAGTAGCTTTGGATAACAGTGGCTGCTACATGGCCTAACTGTAATCTATTCAGTTAGTGAGCATCTCTGTTTGACTCTCTTTCTGTCCTTACCTCAGTCCCGGCAGTCTCGGGGTCCTTCACGTTGTCCCTGGTTCGGGTGACAGAGCAGGAGGTGGAGCTTGGCTGGACTGACCTGTCCTCCGCGATTGCACTCGACAGCCCTCCCCCTCAGATCTTCCTGCAGTACCAGGAGTGGGACGTGGGCAAGTACAAACTAAGACAAGGGGCGACGGCGAGCCCCAGAGCTGTGCGCGTGCCCGTGGCCAAGCGCACAGGGGTGACGGTGTCGGCTCTGTCCCCGGGGAGGGTCTATTCCTTCTCCCTTCAAGCCTCCTACAGCGATGGCTTGTCCTGGAGCCTGGGACAAACGCACACTGCATATTTGAGTGAGTCCAGTGCAGAGATCGGTGTCTCAAGTTGAATAGTACAAAACCTAGTTCACTTTTCAATGCAATATTATTAGAGTTTAAAAATAATACAATAGGCGTCGGTGAATGAATTGAGTAAGAAGTCCTAGTCACTGTGACTTGAATCAGGCTCACTGTTTTATGTACGGTAGGTCAAGTGATGAGTCCCAACATCCCAGACTCAAACAAAGCAATACTATGGCTTCCTTGTTGCTTCAGAGAATCTTTACATTTCTGCTCTCCCTCTCACAGGACCTCTTCCTCCACAGAACATCAGTGTTGGCACCATTACAGTCAGTCAGATTACTCTTCACTGGGTTCTCCCCAATGCCCAGGATGTCACAAGATGGACGTTTGTTGTTCGTTATACGGATGTGTCTACAGGACAACAGAGGACAGCTGGGATGAAGAAGATCACTAGTTCCTCAGGGACAGTTGGATGGCGAAGATACATTGCTGTGATAGGAGGGCTGGAGTCGCACTCAACCTACCACATTGAAATTTACACTGTTTCGCAGCATGGGATTGTGAGCTGTGGACAGGCTCCTCTGAGGGTCAACACTGGTGAGGAAGTTACTCTGAGGAAGATAACGAGGAAGATAACACTATAGAGTCACAGAAATACACAATGTACTGTAGTATGTATAGTCATGTGAATGATGAAAGTGATTTTGGAAAAAGTACAAATTGAAGGATGTAAAGAAAGACAAATGTACTATAAAGGCCTCTAAAAAGTTATCAGTTAGTTATCAGTAGGACTATTGATATCTGACTATTAAAGGCCTCATGTTATTCAAATTTCCAACTGTCATTTCGGTTTTTTCTCTCTCTCTGATCTATCTGAATGTTGCATTTTAGTGTTTCCCTTGCACTAAATTGACTATTTGATTTGGAGTTGATTTGGCTATTTGATTTGGAGTGGGGGGATAGGTCAGACAAGACTGGTTATAATTCAGAAATTGGTCCAAATCTGACAAATCTGATGCAGTTTCATTGAGGAAATGTTAACAGATTTCAAAATTATCCCAGCCCTTGCATATGCTGACAACACAACAACAACTGACAACACAACTGTAAAAACTAGAATTCTATAATAGGACCCCTTTAATGATAGTTTTGTTCTTGTGTTTTCCTTTAGAGCTAAGGGCCCCTAGTGGTTTGGTGGTGTCAAGCAGAGATGGGAACCTAACAGCCTGCTGGACCAGTCCAACCAGTCACCCTCCAGATGGCTATTACATCACATCCCATCCGCTAAATGACAACAGTCCAATAACAAAGTGGATAAACCAGTCCAGTCCTAGTGCACTCTGGGCCAATGGGTCTGTTTGCGTTATGCTGGATCTGCTCACTCCAGGTCAGACCTACAAGGTGGGCCTGGTCTCTCAGTGTGGTGAGGACAGGAGTCAGGAGACCAGCATTGTGCACACCATGGGTAGGAAACACTCCTAAAGTCCTCTCTAATTGAAAAGTAAAAGTCCTTGTGACTGTAAAACAATGTCCGGTCCACATGTTAACATGATGAATGTTTTATTTGGTTGTTGCATTTAATTAACCTTTTTTTTGTTATTTCTATTGTTTCTATAAAAACATTCTTACATGTCTATTATTCAGGTTGAAGCATTTCCAGGTTAAATATATAAAGTGGCATATATGCAAGTTTAGAAACAATTGGTAGCCAGAAACGGTTGGAGGATAATTGTTTACAGTGATTAAACAACATCATCCTGAAGGATAGTGTGTGGTCTTTGTGGTATGGCAGTCAATGGTTTTCACTAAAGCTCAGCATCACTTCTAACACCTATTTGTTCCTCTGTGTATCTGTCTACAGAGCCTATGCCAGTAGAGTTTGCTGCACCTCTGTCCGTGAGCACCAACTCCGTGCTTCTGTACGTCCAGCGGCCACGGTTAGGCCTGGCTGATGGGGTGAACGTGTGTGTGTGTCAGGGAGCGTGTGACCGCACATGCCTTAGAGCATGCAGAGACATTTGTGCGTGGCACCCTCTTCCTTCCAGAACTGAGCCCGTGAACCTCAGCGGTCTGACCCCCGCAATGGAATACCAGTTCAGAGTTTACAGTACCAGCAGAGAGCGGACAGGGCACCCCTATTACACGCAGCCCATTAAAACAAGTGAGTTACTTGCGAGGGCAGGGACAGTATGGATACATACTGTACCAACATGTGCAAACTCTCATATACTGTACACACACACACACACACACATATACGCTTGCACACAAAAATAAATCATATTTCTAGACTAGATCAATCATACAAATGTGGCATGTTGCCATTTTTATTTTCCTAAAAGGAGACTAATTAGCAGTGTCAGTGTTTGCTGTGCTTGTCATGTATGTTCTGGTATGTAATTGCAGGCCTGGCTCCTCCCAGCAATGTGAGGGAGGGTGTGGTGACTGACTCAGCCATAGAGTTGCAATGGGATCCCGCACCAGGACAGGAGCACAGCTACGAAGTCCTCTGCCTAGACTGTGACCACTCACTAAGGGTAACCTGAGAAGAATTGTTGTTTTTAACACATACTGTAGTGACATACAGTACATGTCGATGATGCTGTACATGTAAACAGAAACAAGTGTGGGAGAGTCAATTAAATTAGAGTCAAATTCAAATATGTTGCAAAACTCAATTTGTGAGTTGCAGAATAATTTATATGCAGTACAGTATTTGTTGAAGTTATCAAAAGACAGATACAGTAGAAAACTCAGGAACTATACTTCTTTATTGATCCTAATTGACCTGAAAAAAGCAGTGTGGATTTGCAAAGCCACCAAAGTCAAACAAAGAAAATCCAATTCTTATATACTGTACATCTAGACCTATCCATAAATATGCAGTTTTGGTTAACAGTACAACCCTCTGTAATCTTTGTGTTATTTTATTGATAACATCAAATCTTCCCAATACATCTTGCAATGCTTTTGTTTTCCTATAAGAAGCATAGGTAACTTTTCAAGGTTGCTGTCTAGCTCTGACTTTGAATCGTTTCCATCCTGGGATAGAGAGGATGGAAGTCAAGCAGTCCATTCTTGCAAAGAACACAATAGGCCTATGAGACATACTGTAGCATTCTCCCTCTTTGACAGTGTAATGTACTGTATTATAAGCATAGTGATAAAAGATAACATATTATATTATTGATTTAATAATAATGTAAAATATATGATTAATACAGAATATAATAAAAAGTAATACGATATGTACTTTTTCCACCACAATACAGTGTACTGTATCCTCACATCATATCTCACAAGTCATTAATCAAATTATTATAGTTTTCTTCTCCATTGTGTATAATGCAATAGTTATTTTTGGAATAAACAATGGAATTCACAAAATTCAATAGATAGGAAGGGTAAATACTATCCCACCATAAGCAGATGAGATCTGTTTCTTATCAAAAGATAAGGATGATAAGGAAGATAAAGAAGATAAGAAAGATAAGGAAGATAAGGAAGATAAGGAGATTAATTGCCCAGAGTACGAGATTCATTTTTAAAAAGAGAACAGATGTGTTCTCTTGCTCTCTGTGCTCTCAGACCAAATCACCAGCATTTCCTTTCCACATGCTGTATAACCAGTTTACATGAGGAAAGCATGAAGGGCATCAATAATAACTTCTTGATTTGTTTATTTTTGTGTGCTGTGTGTATTTCATGCAGGTGCTTAAGGTGTCTGACCAGAGGGCAGCATTTTCTGGTCTGACTCCAGGAAGACTGTATCACTTTGTGATACGCACAGAGAAGGAGTCCTACATTGATAGCCCCCTTGTTACTCTCAACGTCACCGCAGGTCAGTTGTGGTACTTGAGATCACTTGACCTGAGACTGCTGACAGTCATGTGGATGGATGGGTAATTCATTCCTGGACAGGTCATAAGATGGTCTACCTTGTCAGGGTCTTTTGTAACCTTTTATTATCATCATAATTTTCTCTTACAGTAGACACAGGAGACACAGTGTATCTTGTACACATACACACACCCACATACACACGCACACCCACACACACCTAAACCCACACAGAAACACACACACACACACACACACACACACACACACACACACACACATAGACAAACAGGCTACCCTCCATTATTCACATTTTAATTTGTGTGGGTGTATGTTTAATTTGCCAGCTCCCAGTCCAGTGGAAGTGTCTGTCATCAATAAAACAACAACATCTATTGCCATCAGCTGGACAAAGGCCAGGGGATTTGCCTCTAGGCTCCTCCTGTCAATCAAAAGCCAATCCGCCAATGAAAAGCTGAGTCTGTCTCCGCAAGAGTATAGGTTGGATTCATGTTTCATTTTAAACAGATGTTTACAGATTTAAACACTTTTTAATAATATTATATTGTTATTGATACTACAAACACTGAAGGGAAAATGTGTGTGTGTGTGTGTGTGTGTGTGTGTGTGTCGGTATATATATGTTCACAGATGTTACACTTTTAATGGCCTTGCTCCTGGAAGCAAACACACCATTGAAGTGATTAGCATCAGTGGCGAGAGGAGGAGTAAACCAGCTACTGTAATTCTTTATACCCGTGAGTTACAGCTTACTGATCCAGTGTAAGAATATAGTAATATTCTTACAGCTATAAGTATGTAGTAAGGTGGTGGTGCTTTATAAGGTGGTGGTGCTATTTTTTATAGAAGATCATATTAGATCCCATCCATAGTCTCCCCCTGCTGGTTCAAAGTGCACATAATCTAATGCCGCTTTACTATATACTGTACATAGTGACTCATTTTATAGGTCAGTGGACTCATTACTGAACAAGTGCTGGCTGCTGGCTAATTGTTACATAATGTTATTAGCCACTCTCCAACTTTGAGACCTTCACTTCAAGCCACTAGTTTTCAGCCAAGGCTGGTCTTTAATCATCATATTCGTAATTGAATACAGCAATGCAATGGAACAATGCAGTAGAGCAATAGACTATGACTGGCAGGAGAGAGGTGCTGCATGCCCTATATGGTCACACTGGTGTCTTGTTGGTGCTAATCTGTGTGTGTGTGTGTGTCCAGACCCAGAGGTGCCGCGGGAGGTGTTGCTTACAGAGCATGTACTGACCTCTGCATTAGCCAGCTGGAGACCCCCAGCTGGACAGGCGGAGGGGTATTTGGTAGGTCTGAGGTATTATCGCTTGCCGTGTTACAGTCATGGAAGATGGGAATGTATATGCCATTGCCACATATACTTAACATGGAGCCCTTCTCAGAGGAAGCAGTGTACGTTGCTCAGTTTCTCCACACACCTGTGTATGCCAAATTAACACACTCACCTGTTGCCTAGCAATTGTAATCAGCCCAGCACAGCTTTGGTTACCGGCCCCTTAAATATGCATGGCCTCCTCAGCCCTGGCCAGGAGGAATGAGCAAGCACTGTGTGTCCACATGCTTGCAAATCCAGACTTTTGTTGTGTGTCTCATACAGGACAATAGCGAGTCTCTCCTCTGGTTACATAAGTGTGTGTACTGTGTCCCTCTCACTGTCCACTGGACGCCCAGTTTGAGTTACACTTACAGATACTGTAATTCATGAAAAATGCCTAGTGTAAATGGCCTTTTAATACTTACAAACATAATGCTAGCCTAAACTCTTAGCATAATGCCAATAATTATGACACCTAATTCACTAAAACCATGGGATGGGATACTGTACCATGTCATGGTTTTAATAGCTATAGTTAATGGAGTTATAATAGGCAGACAACATCAGCCTGTTATCAAAATAGGAAAAGTCAGGAAAGGGTACAACATTACCTTAATGGGGTTTTAAAAGATTTAAATGAATGGTTGAGGGACACACCGATTAAGTCTATTCTAAATAAGTTCTCATCTGAATGTATATGCCCTTTATAGTTGGCGTTTGGCCTGCTATCAGTGGACAGGAGCTCATGGCCTGAGGTGACTGTCCTGGGTACCAGTTATGAGTTCAGCGATTTGACTCCCGGATCAGACTATGGTTTGAGCATCCAAAGCGTGCTGGGATCAGACACCAGTCACACAGTTCACAGAGAGTTCAGCACACGTAAGACCCATTCACGCACAAGCACACTTACTGTATACAGTACAGCTTGTGAGGGAACACAACATAAAACAAGTTTCAGTTTCTGTAATTCCATCTGATGTTAGTGTTTTTTACGACACTGTGCTATGATTGACTGACTGTTCCTCTTGGAGGAGAAAATGTGTTTGTGTTTTGGTAGGCATAGTGTATTGTGCTACTGTGGTCTTGTATTTTGAAAAGGGAAAATGTGATTTTTGCAATTCTGTTGAAAGTATTGAAAAGATTGTCATAGCGATTGTAAGAAACTGTGCACGCTCCACGTTGTCTTACCCAGGCCCGGCGGGGATGTGCACCATTCGGCTGCTCAGCGTGACCTCCTCCTCCGTCACCGTGGGCTGGGACTTCGCCGCCGGTCACTTTGACTTCCACAGAGTCACCGTAGGCAACGGCACGGCCCTGCGGACGCTGGCCGTCCCCAAGGAGGCGCTCGTCGCCGTGGTGCCGGGCCTGCGGGGGGGCTGCAGCTACAACGTCGGCGTGGAGAGAGTGAGGGGCTCCGCAGCGGGGAGCGCCGCCTCGCTGTCCGTTACCACAGGTGGGGCAGAGTGGCCATAGCCCCCCACGCCCCTACCCATCCCTGCCAGGGTGTAGCCACACACCCAAACACTAGCCAAGAAAATAACGCCTCATTATTCATATTTCAAAATGATCTCCAAGTCCTTTCTCCATCTCCTAGAACAGTGGTCCCCAAACCTGGTCCTGGAGATTAGGCTTTTGATAATGACCCATTGATTTGAGTCAGGTGTGTCGGGGCAGGGAGACATCTAATGCATGCAGGGCAGTGGCCCTCCAGGGCCGGGGTTAGGGACCACTGCCCTAGAAGAGTCTCAAGCCACTGTGAACCACAGTTTATTCACCTCTTTACCTCTCGCCTCCACTGCCAGTTATTTGTAATGGTTTCCCTCTCGCTTCCTTCACGAGGGCTGAGTCGTGTCCGGGGGCTGTCTGTGGTGAGCGTGTCAGCGCGGGCGTTCCTGCTGCGTTGGGAGAAGTCAGAAGGGTGCGTGGACCATTACCCAGTGGCCCTGCAGCCTACCCAGGGCAACATCACAGTGTACCCTGTGCCTGACGGATACATGCAGGTACAAACACAGCCAGTGGCTTTAAGCTACAGCCTTTAACAATGGGACATTAGTGCGCATGCGGTAGGGTTCTCGTAAAAACACACACACACACACACACACACACACACACACACACAGACACACGGTAAGGACCATGTTTGTATGTGAGATTCATATATAAACTTTTGATTTTTATTTAAAATCTTTAGTTTAGTTCCCCCATCAAGACCATATTGCTTTTGCAAGCTACACTATTTGCTCCACTCTACACATCACTATGGAAACTCTCAATTCAGAGTCACTCAGGATAGAGGAAGTGCCAATAGGTGTCAAGTGATTCAGCCAATCAGAACAAAAAACAAAATTTTCCAAAGACAGGTCCTTGCTGTCGGCATCAACTGAACTAACCACCTGGAAGCTGATTGGCCGGTGGTTCTCTGACCCAGTTTTGACCGGTTTTGAATTGAGAGTTCTGTGGCTGACTCCCAGCACGGAGCAAATAGTGGAGGCGGAGCTTGCATGTGTTTTTACAAGGCTATAGTTACTCTCAACAAGGACCATTTTATGGTGACTAGAGACAAAACACTGCTTCTAAATATGCATGTATTTACCATGGAAATACTCTGCGTAAAACGATGTTTTATGTAAAATACACAGTGATACTAGATTTTACCTAACATTCACCTGTTTCTATATGTAAATGGACTGCATTTATATTGCAATTTTCTAACCTACCAGCCACTCAAAGCGCTGTACATGGTTGCCTCACATTCACACACACCGATGGTGGTGTTAGCCATGCAAGGAGCCACCTGACCACCGGAAGCAGTTAGGGTTAGGTCTCTTTTGCTCAAGGACACCTCGACACTTGGTGAGGAGTTAGCGGGGTTCGAATCAGGAACGTCTCAATAACCCATCGCCCCGCTCAACCCACTGCCACCCATTGCAACCACTGTAGAACCCTAGAACTCAGTGTTATGATATGACACACACACATACACATCCTATTTTCCCATTCTGCAATGCCCTACCTAACACAATGCTATCTTTTCGCAGCTGCCAGGTGTCAGGTATACCCCAAATGTAACCTTACACACACACACACACACACACACACACACAGAGTACAGGGAGTACACAGTTGAGTAATAGATCTCATTATTTATGAGCTAGGCCTCATGAGCTCAACCCTGAATCATTCATTTGCCTAAGCAGCTCTCCCCAGAGAGGAGCAGAGAGAGACCAGAGGGAGAGAGAGTTAGCCTCCCGCTAATGAAAGAGAGACCCACTGCCCTGACATTCTCTGGCCCTCACAGGCTAACCACTAACCTTTGGAATACCTCAAGACCAGGGCCCACCGTCACTGCCAGGACTACTAACCCCATGACCTCCAACTGCTAGTTAGCCTGGGCTCAGTGGACTAACCCAATAACTGCCACTATCCTTCATGCACTAACTACGGATGCTTTGCTATTGGGAAGGCCTCTCTAACCCTGACCTGCAAGCTCTAACCGATGCTAACCCTGCTGTCCAGCATGGCCCCCACTCTTACCCTGCTCCTTATCCTTTGCTTGGGACTAACACCATCACAGGTAAGACCCACATAATCAAGTACTCCTAAATGCAAAACCACCTTTTGAGTATAGGGGTGAGGGTGAGGGGAATGTTGGTATTAGCGGATTATAGCAGTTAATTATAGCAGTATGTTAATTTGTTTCTAAATAAACTAGGCTTTGCCTAAGGTTTGATCAGAGATAGATAATTTATAGAAAGTCAGTAGAGTTCATTTGTAGGTTGCAACCGTAATTAAGTTGAAAGATGTTGTGTAGTGGATATTCAGTGTGTGTGTGTGTCTGTGTGCGTGTGTGTGTGTGTGTGTGCGTGTGTGCGTGTGTGTGTGTGTGTCTGTGTGTCTCAGGCTAATGTGACCAGCGTCAGTCCAGGCACACAGTTCACAGTCACTGTCGCCTCAGCCTCCTCCTCCAACAACAGCCCTCCTGTCAGCCGCATAGTTAACACCAGAAACGCACGTAAGACACCAACACATGCACACAATAACGTACACACACATACGTCTGTATGTCATGTTTGGTGAGTGGTATTCTTTCTGAGGGGTATTCTTAACTCGATTCTTAACCCCCGCGATGTCCTTAAAAATATCGTATTTGACCACCCGGCGGCGCCATCTGATTTTGTATGAGTTTGTGTGTATTTTAATTGTCTGTGTGTATTTATTTATTTATTAATTATTTCTTTATGTATTTGTGTTGTTTTTCGTGCTTTTTAACCCTCCTGTTGTCCTCAGGTTTCAAACTCACACCTTGTTGTGCCAGCAGTGCACATCATGTCTGTGTAAGCTGTAGAATTAGGTTTAGCGCCTTCTATCTGCCACAAAGAACTAGTGATTTGGGTCATTTTGACCCGAAGGACATCACAAGGGTTAAGGTATCCTTAGGCAATGGATGTTTTCTAGTGCCATCTGCTGGTTCATTTAGCATCAATATCTAGAATCCAGTACTGTATGCACACACATGCACACTGTCTTTCTACAGCACGCGTGAGCTCGCGCATGTGTGTGTGTGCGCGCACGTCTCCGTTCCCTGTTTAATTCTTCTGAGGTAACATTAGCCGAGGCTTTTGAACCGCGGAATGAATGGACCTGCAGTGAATGTCGGTAAAATGCCACGTCTGTGTGAGGCTTTATTCATTAGCCTGAAGAATACACGCGCACACACACATGCACACGCAAACTTACACTACTCCATTCTTCTGAAGGCTCCATTAACATAGTAGTGTGACTAGGTATTTTATTTATTTATTTATTTATTTCAAGTTTAGTGGTTTAAATTTGTATTTGAACTTATAGTATTTACAATCATCCTAACACAATAATGACGCAGTTATCAAGGCTAACTTCACACAATGCCCATACCATTACATATCAACATAAGCTTACCATTAAATATTTAAAAAATGCATTAAATTCATTAAATTCATTAAAAGAAGGAATGTGCTTGTGTACTGAAGATTGTGCTGATAACTGTATTTACGCAATTATGTATTCTTCTTTCTATTCTCTGTTTTTAAAGATTAATTCCTTAATTAATTTAATTTGAATGTCGGAAAAAAAATACATGTAATTAAATATTACATTTTAAATATCTTTCATTATAGACAAACAAATGACGTCGTCTTATCCCCTCTCCTCTGTTGTACCCCAGCTCCAGGTACACCTGAAGATTTACAAGGAACAAGGATCGGCTCTACCGGTATTCTGCTCTCATGGTCTATTTCTGATGGGAACTCTATTGAGGCATATGTCATCAGGTAGTACAACACTGTTTTGTCAAGTGTCAACTGTTTTCATTCTCAAATTGGATATACGCCCAGATTGGGACAGACACCATGAGGGGTGACAAAGTTCTTTAGTGGGAGACACTTCTGTTGTTGTTATGTTCATATTATTACTGTATTGTTTATTTACATTTGTATTGCTTAGTAATACCTTCACTATCTTCAAGAAATTGCGAATGTATATTATATAGATGTTGGACTTGTGGAATGGTGTGTTGTTTGCATTTGCTGCCCAAGGACACCAAATGTCTTCTTCTAGGTACAAAGAGGTGTGTCCCTACCCTGATGCTGCCTTCTCACAGGTCTCTGCAAAAGTATCGTCGTCACCAGAGATCCTGCTCAGTCATTTCCGATCAGGCTCTACCTACAACTTTCAGGTAACGTGAATGCAGGTAGACGTTACAATAGGAGCTCAGCCACAGGGACAAAGCTGACCCTATGGAATCAGACTCGCTTCTCTTAATCTGCCTGAATAATTGATGCTAAATGAATTATTGAACGGGTAAGCAGATCTATGGCAGTCCATCGCGCTTTCCACCGCGTGTAGCTGTTGCATACGAGCGTCATTGAATATGATCATCATGCTTATTAGTTTTCAGAATTCATTAACCCTCTGTGACCTTCATTGAGCTGGAGTCAGTCTATGTGAGCATATCTGTACAGTACCTATGTCTGTGTGGACACCTGTGTGTGTGTGTGTGTGTGTGCGCGTGTGCATGTATCAAATTCTGTCATCTGACCTATCCTTGTTGTTAGCCAACAAACACCCATTTACATGGTGTGTTTGGCTGATACACATATTTGAAGGAACACTCCTTGATTGTGTTATAGCACTATAAGGGGAGGGGTAGAGAGTTGTTTGAGCCTAGGGGCACTGCAGGGGCAGGAGTAGAGAGTGGTGTGGGACAAAACAAAGTTTCTGTCGCTGTGCTTTCCGAAGTGAAAAGAGGCACAGACAATTAAAATGTAAATGTAATTATTATATTTATTATTGTTATTATATCTACTATATTTGTATGTATGTGGACGTACACGTGTGCATGTGTGCGCAGTTCTTCTAGTGACTTGACAAATGTCGTACAAATGTATTGTTGTTGTGAACAGCGAATCACCCGTAAGGATCACTTTGTCCCAGTTCTGATCACTGCTGGAGATAAACACTGTGTCCAGATCCGATGACTGCCCCATTGACATGAACATGAATTAATTATAACTAATACCTCTCAAATCCCTCCTCCTCTCTCTCTCTCTCTCTCTCTCTCTCTCTCTCTCTCTCTCTCCCTCTCTCTCTCTCTCTCCCTCCCTCCAGGTCGCAGCAGAGAACTCAGCTGGAAGAGGACCTTTCAGCAAACCATTGTACATCAAGACAGCAGAATCACGTGGGTGTCCTTATGCACACACACGTTTTCATAATCTGATCCCATACAGTAACTATTTTCCCTCCACTGACTATAGATACACATAGACACACATATACTGTATATCTAGAGTACACACAGTTTTGTTTTATAAGTCATCACAAACACACTTTTGTTAAGAATAATTGCCAAATGCCAGTGCTTTGTTCCTACAGCCCCTGGCTTGGTGACTAACCTAACAGCAACTCCTCACAACCACACCTTTGTGGTGGTCACCTGGTTCCTGCCCCGCGACATCAACGGCCTCATCACCAAATTTGCAGTCAAAGTGAAACATCTTCGTACTGGACAGACAGTCCGCACGCTGGCGCTGAATGCTGGAGACATCATGTCTGGAGCAATCCCTCACTGCAACGTGCGAATCCCTCTCTTCTCCTGTCTTTGACGCACATTATTTTGATGTAGAAAACACTGGTACTGTAATTAGAATCAGCTTTATTGTAGTACATTTACACATACAAAACATGTTTCTTGTTATTGGAACATTGTTCATGAAAGGATAAAGCATGAGATATATATATATATGACAGAAATATGACAGAATATATACAGTAAAGCAGAAGTAGCAAATCACGACAATGCTTTTCCCCATCCCGAACGCACATCACAGACAGCAGGACGTGTCTCAGATCTTAGCTTGTTTCACTTTTTCCCACGGTGTTGTTTCCTGTGATGTATGTTTAGGACGCTGCTGATATTCTGTCTCGTGGAACCCCAAGTCCATCCCTGGTCACCGCCTCATCTCCCCCAGTAACCGTGTCCGCTGTGCCCTCGTCCGCCTCCTGGAGCGTGCCCATATCTGTAGGGGTGGATCAGTTACGCCCGTACACCGCATATTTCTTCGAGGTGTCAGCCTTCACCTCAGATGGCGAGGGCCAGATAGCGTCTACGATGGCTCGCATGCCAGAGTCAGGTATGGTACACCTTGCTGAATGTAACGACTTACGCTTAATGTTTAGTCTGCAATGTTATACAAACATAGATTTATTCATGTTTGTAGCAAACACGTTTTTCCTATGCAAAAGCTGTGAATATAACTTGGTTACAGGTAAAAAGTCCCTTTCCTATGCGTATGACATACACACTGTAGTCACATAAAGCCAGCCTTAACATGGGTCAATCCTGGGACATAGAGTTGTCAAGACCTGCCTACATGACAGGAGAGGTATTTTGATTGACATGCACGATTACCAACTACATAACTTCATGACTAAATCGGACACTATAGTTATATTGAGGAATTTTTTGGGAAACCTCACGACATGAGCCTGGCTGTCTGCACATCTTGTAAATCTATTAAATAAGTCATCTTTGGTTACTGCTTAAAAGAAACGGAATGCCTGACATTAGTAAATAAAGTACTGCACTAGCATCGTGCCGGAGTTATGTACTGCATGAACGCTAAAACCCAATGAAAATCTACTACCCCACTTCCGGATAGTGCTGACATGCTTAAAGCTTAAAGCTATTAATGTGATGAAGTGCTAATGCATAGAAGAAGCGAGACTCTACACACTCTAATGTACAGCACACATAGTCAGCAGACCCAGGCTCATCCATTGTATTGTTTGTGTGTGTGTGTGTGTGTGTGTGTGTGTGGGTGTGTTGCAGCCCCAGAAGACCCTCCTCAAAACCTCTCCATATCCAACGTGACATCCAAGTCTATCGCCATAGCCTGGGATCCTCCCATCAATCCCACAGGAAGATTCACCTACTTCATCACCCTCTACGGGCCCACAGGTAATCTATTCCACCCAGACACAAACAGCTACATTAATATTCACATGTAAACATATGCAATAGCTAGCTGTTCTTCCACCCAGGATTCATCTATAACAACAACACAGCAGACTTGCGGTTCATGTTCTCTGGTTTGAGCCCCTACACTAAGTACACGGTGGCCGTAAGTGCCAAATCCGCAGGAGAAGTGGGTCCTGTGGCACTGACTGATGTAGTCACACCTGCTGAAGGTGAGGCCAGCCCACACACAGGCCTATTTGCACTAGAAAGGCTGTACTGTTAAAGCACAGAGAAACATGAAAAGTCACAAAAGTCATCAAATGTAAAATCCTGGATGGCTATTTGATCTGTTCTTTGTATTTTCTAGTATTAAAGCTAGAAATCACAGCTCACTGTTTATGCTTTGAAACACACTGAGGGAGGGGTAGAGAGGTGTGATGACAGGAGCACTCCGTTGCTATAGGAGTACAGTACACTGTCTGCTTCAAAGCAAATACAGAGTTCTGGACACAATTTGAGGGGTGTGCCTGCACAAAACAGACATTATAATGCCATTATGATGTCTTTTTTTGTTGTTGTTTATGTGTACATATTTGTGTTGACTTAACTGTTTGTGAGTAATTTGTTGTTGTGCTTGCACACACACCTTTAGCACCCAGTGCAGTGCAGGGTCTGAGGGCAGTAGCGACAAACTCTGTTTCTGTCCGCGTGAGCTGGAGGAGCCCTGCCCAGCCCAACGGTATGATCACCCGTTATAACCTGCAGGTCCTGGCAGGAGCCAAGCTACTGCAGGACATTACCTTCACTGGGGAACTGGTAGGGATATTTTCAGTTCATTTCATTTTGGCGACAGCTGCTGTTCATGTCCAAAGCCTCAAATGTGTTTGAATAAATCCTACACTGTACAATGAGTATTTATACAGTCAGCGACTACTTTTACAATTCATTAATTCATTTGAGGATGTTTTGAAAATCACGCATATCAATATGCTAACACTCATATTCCACTATTATTTAAAATGGAAATGAAATTGGAATGCTGACATTTGCCTTGTTTAAAACGTAAAACGTACGCTCTTTCCTCAAAACCCAGTGTTTTCTTTAGGAACAACCAAACAGTACATAGAACTGCACGAGACTGTAGGGTGAGGAGTAGGGAGGAACGCAAGCCACTGAAGTGTGGGACGTGCACAAGATCTCAACCAAAACATCTTAGTATCTGTGTCCCAATTACGTTTTATAATGACAATAGTGGAATATTGTGTAACACTGTAGCACAACACAGCAGAATATGGTATACTTCTCCTGTAGCACAACACAGCAGAATATGGTATACTTCTCCTGTAGCACAACACAGCAGAATATGGTATACTTCTCCTGTA
>JAODUG010021693.1:0-21270 GCA_027564795.1 Aphredoderus sayanus
TCGGGTTTCAAACACACACCTTGTTGTGCCAGCAGTGCACATAATATGTGTGTGTAAGCTGTAAAATTAGATTTAGCGCCTTCTATCTGCCACTAGAGCTAGTGATTTGGGTCATTCTGACCCGGAGTACATTACGAGGGTTAAAAAAGGTCCTGTTGTCTTTGGGTTTCAAACTCACCTTGTGCCACCTTGTTACAGACATATGTCTGTAAGCTGTAGAATTAGAATTGGTGCCTTCTATCTGCCACAAAGAGCTAGTGCGTTGGGTCAGTCCCAGAAAACAACAGGAGGGTTAAACTTGTTCTGACGCTCACACAAAACACTCTGTTTTAATACTTTCAAGTAGATGTTCCCAGATCAGTCACATTGCAATTGGACTACCCATACATACATTCATTGAATTACCTATCAGTCTGAGATGTGTCTCCAGCGCAACAAATCCATCGACTGCATGCCCAAGTCAAGATGAGATTTGTCCTTCATTTTAACCGATTTCAAATGGTGCTAGAAACACAAAAAGACTCTGAACACCAAAAGAAATCGGTCAACTTTGGCGAGAGGACAAAGAGCTTGAACTGTTGATATGTTGGTAGTCTCTTCCAGGCTAGTGCTTCATAATGGTTGCATGTCAATGCTGCAGAAGAACAAACTTCCCGCCCCAAGAACACTGATTTCAAATGGTGCTAGATCGATGACATTACTCTAAGCCACCACCTGAAACCAGCTTCCAAGGGGAGTATATCTGAACAGGGCTCCCATGGGATAGTAAGGAGGAGTGTTGTCCTACAATAGTAGAAAACCACATTTGTTTTAATTACAGTTTTTAAACTTTACATATTTACTTTACTTTACTTATATAAACAACATAAAGCTGTGTGACTAGTATAGCAAGACGATTTACACTACACAACATCCAGTGGTTGTCAAACATTCCTCAAATATTTCGTTTTATAAATCTAGATAATATACAAATTATACATTAATTTGTAGGCTAATGCAATCTCCCTGTTTAAACGTTTTGTGTAAACATTATATGGTAAACATTCCAAATTTTTAGATTTAAAACTCTTGTCCAGCGTCTGTGTTCACAACTACCTTCCCGGACCCTTTGTATATTTTTAAACTTTTGCAGCAGATTCAAAGCAAATGGAAAACTGAATTTGCCTTTGTTTACTTTTTTTTTTGTTTATTTGAAAGCACACCTGGAGTAAGATTGTTGATATTTGAACTCAATAGCGAAACAAATACGCATCCTTCAGATGATCCTTGACAAAGCTGGAATAGTGCCCTTTGGTGTGGTCTGCACAACTTTGTTTTCCCATTTATCCCAGAGATGTAGGACATAGGTATGAACACTGAATGTTTATAGTGTGCACAGAATGGACATCTAGCAGACGTGTGATTATAATCGCTAACCTCACCTTTAACCCTCGTGATGTCCTCAGGGTCAGAATGACCCAAACCATTAGCTCTTTGTGGCAGACAGATGGCGCTAAACCTAATTCTACAGCTTACACAGACATATGATGTGCACTGCTAGCACAACAAGGTGTGTTTTTGAAACACGAGGACAACAGGAGGGTTAAAGGCACAAAATACATAAAAAAAAGAATTACTAAATAAATAAATACACACAAAAATGACAATAAAAATAACCATACAATCATAAGCGATCAGATGGCGATGCCTGGTGGTTCAAGACTAGATTTTAAGGGCATCACAAGGGTTAAGTATATTAGGCCAGAGGAATGTGGCCATGTGTATTTACTGTCCAGAGGGGGCAAAGTGGCAACAGTTCACTCACAAAACAATGTCAAAGTCGCCTTAAATGAGGGCTACGCTAAGCTTTAAAACATAATGGTAATAAAGTAATATCGGAATTAATATTTAATACTCCATTAGACAAATTACATGGGTGGGAGTCTCCCCACCCATCCAGGTAGTGGATGGATGCTTCCACAACTACATTATTTACAGTAATGGAGTTTTCCCCCCACACAGCTCTGGCTCTGTAAATGTGAACACACAGAAAGTACAACACCACACAAATGTATTCTAGCCTTGTCAATGCATTTCCAGTGTGTAATGCAAACCTTCTGAGGGAACACCCTCTGGCATTGATTGTGTTGTTTTTATCAGCCTATGTTGTCTTCTAATTCGTTCAGAGTTGTGTACCAATTGCATTAGTCTTAGAATAGCACTTGAAAATCTGCGCTGTGTTGGAATCAGGGAAAGCCTTTTATAAGAAGGCTGTAAAAGTGCAGCTATTGTTATTCTTTATGCTGTGAAGTGCAAAAACAGCACAAAAAGATGTAAAAGCATCTTCTGTTTTACATGGTCTCATAAAATAGTAAAGTAGCTGACAAACTCTTCTTTAGCTCCTAGCTTTGCAGGTCACACTTTCTGCCAAGTTCCCAAAGATCCCAACAACCGAGACGAAAACACAGAAAAGTTTTCTGTAATTAATCTGTCAATTTGGATATAATTTATGCTGAAGGTAACGGTGACGTTCGAGGTGTGAAGGACGTGTCAACTACATGACCAAACAAGGCGGGACACAATAGTGCAACGCAAAAATGCACACTATGAAAGCAAAAGCCCAACCCAAAAATTTTTGTGATGTGGAAATCCCGGGCGGACACATTTTTAAGGTCCCGAAAAGAGGACATATCGGACAGCGTAGACCAGAACCACCACCACATCTCTAACAGTTCAGATCCAAATGGGGCTATGTGCTGAGGGACAACTAGGCACACTACACACAGACTCTGTATATGGGTTCACATCCTGAATTGATGACTCTTCATTTAAGTGGGGAGGGTTCTTTGCTCTACCACAAGGCATTGGCAGTGAGAGCCATCACACTAGCTAGCCAGCTAGCTACAAGAGTGCGGCACGAGAACAGGTACTGGCCAGTTCACAGACGTGGTGCTAAGTGCTTACGCAAAGAAGATCTCTTGTTTCTCGTGCTGTTTTGTAGTCCATTATAACCTGCCCACTTTGTTTTCTTTGGCAGACTGGGCAGCTGGCATTTCCTTTAACAAAAACACACAGTACCATGTCAATATTTGTCAATACTATTCAACAACTCCCACAACCACCTTTTGTTAGAAAGTCACAACGCTCCCTACCAGATTATATTTTGGATACACATTACTGATTTCAACAATGAGAGGAAGAACAAAATGGCTTAATGCCCCAGAGTCCTTCTCAGACTTCAGGTGAAACAGATTGGGCCATTTTGTAAGAGGTGTGTGTGAGTGAGAGAGTGAGAGAGTGTGTGTGTGTGTGTGTGTGTGTGTGCGTGTGTGTGTGTGTGTGAGAATGTACTGTAGCCACAGTGACAGCTCTGATCAGTGAACCTGTGTCCCTAGGTGTCTTGTTCCTCTGCCTGGCTGGCACAACACAACCTTGCCAGCGTTCTTTTATAGGGTGTTGGTTGCTTATGTTCCTGGGACCTGTTGTGTAATGCCTATAAAAGATTTATAAAGACAGGAGGCTTTAAGAAAAGCAGTCAGCTTACACCACTACTGGGGAAACCTGTATTGAAGACTTGGAAACATGGTAAGAGAGTTGGTAAGATGAGTAACAAACCATAAACTGATGTAACAGTCATCCCTAGTTTATTGGATATGCCTGCCACAATTGTATATTGATTAATTTTTAACATACTGTATCTAGCCAATGCATCTCTTTCCATGGAAGCCATATAAACGCCACTGCTGCCAACAACTATGAAATTATGCTGGCCAAACCACGTGTACAGCTCTGTGACCTGTTCTAATACTTGGACTTTGGAAACAATGAAGGTATATGGCTTCCAAGGTACCATACAGTACATTTCCAATTGGCTAGATTAGCAAAAAAGGTTTGTCAACAAAAGCATTAATGCACATGCATACCTTATCTATAGGCTGTCTATCATTGATGGTACCTTTAGAATTATACATATTGGTCATTAATAAGAATGCAGCTAGGGAAAGCTCTGGCCCTGTGTAGGTATACTCTGTGGATTTGCTGATAACTTGTTTTTAGGCACCGACTCTCCCGCCAATGCTAACTTGCGTCTTGACAACCAGAGGAAAAAGCCAAACCAGTGATATGCTGCACGCCTGACCAAAATACAAACTTAGCACACCTAAAACCAAGAATGCGTGATATAGACTAAGAGTAAGAGAAAGGAAAACGCAGACTGCAGAAGCTGCAATGCAGACCATTGGCAGAAACATTGTTGCATCAGCTCAGAATTTGGCAAATAAATTCATCAGAGATAGTTAGGGGGCTAAATAAAATAAATGGAAAAACCTGAGTCATCTCATGTCAGAACCCGCGCTTTATTCTCCATACATTCGCACAGGTACAGTAAGTGAAGACGTCAATCACAGTCAATAGGCCTACTAATTTAAGACTGATACGATGCCCTGGATTTCGTACTTGATTTTAGCAGCAGACAATTAATAGGCCACCATTATTTCACACAAATGTTCTATAGTCAAAGCCACACAGGTGTTAATGTTTCCTTAACAGAAAAGTCAATATCGATTTTTAGTAAAACATTCAGCCAAATGTCCACTCTGGGATTAATAAAGTGCTACCTTATCTTAAACCTGCTTCTGCAAATTACCTTTTTAAAAACATACAGCATATGAAAAGCTTCATATCAGTGTGGCCATTATGCTGAAGAAAACAACAAGTCGAAACCAACCAGCTGCCTTGTGCTTGTGCAGAGCCAATTAAACAATGCTGCACTGCTCATAGGACCAGGGGAACTCCCACTATCCAATCAGAACACAGCTATGGCACAGTGGCCTGTGATGCAGCAGCTTTTAGAAGATCGAGTGCATGTGAACTGGCCAGCTGCCAATGCAGTCACTAAGACAGCAAGGTAAACTCACTCTCTCTCCTTCTCTCTCTCTCTCTCTCTCCTGGGCCGTGACATTTAGCCTCTTGCTGCTCCCTTTCTCCAAGAAAATACAACGGGTGGGTGAGGAAGTAAGGGAAGTAGAGAGAAAGAGAGAGGGCCACAAGCCATGCACTGGTCCAAGTCCTGCCCAGAACTGACTGCGTCACCACCTCTGTCTCTCCTAACTACGCAGAAACAAATTTGTCCTGGGAAGGCTTTTACCAAATCCCAGGCAAAAACACATCACATAACAAAACTGCCACCAACTCCAAGCGGGTATGTTGTGGCGTTGGAGCCAGTCTGTGTCTTGCTCAGGGTTTGTCTCTTTTCCTTCATCTTTCCTTGCTTTAACTCAAAACTCAACCACAACATGTAGGTAACAGTTATCACACGCACGCTGCATAGCAACAGAAATAAAGGCTATCATTTATGCTAGATGAATGTAGCAGAAACACATGGTGGTAATTGTGTACCCTAGACGCAGCTATATACATCCCTATGTAATCAGGTACAGTATCATGCGATATTACAGTACCACAGTTAGCGTATCAGGAAAGGTTTGCGTATATTTAACAATGTACTCTATTCGCTCGTATCAACTGACATGGCGCTGGGAAAAGAGCCTTGATAACTCTCAGCAAAACATTCCTGAGTGCAGCCCGCTTCGATATCAAGAACCTTCCAGAATGCTTTTGTTAACCCACTGACGCCTCTGCTCGCCCTGCGTACGCATCTTACCACAGCGTCAACACAACACCAACAGAATCTGTCACATCTTCAGCATCCATGTTGAAACTCCTGATGCTAGCCCATAGGAACTACACACACACACACACACACACATTAGCAGCGACAGGCAGATCAAAACTACCGACATGGCAGAGGAATAGGAGGAGAAAGTCGAGTTCGTCCGAAACCCCAGTGTCCACACTCAGGTGGAAAACCCGATGACTCTGGGCTTCTGTTGTGTTCGCTTCGGTTTCCTCAAGACGTGAAAAAGTGACGTAGCAACTAATCCAAAATCTCTCCCTCTCTCTCTGACTTGCTCTCCCTCCCTCCCTCCCTCCCCTCCCTCTATCTCTATCTCTGCCTGCCTGCCTCTCGAACAAACGCACACTATTTTCATCTTGTTGTAACAGCAATATTGCTCTCTTTAACTACTCCTTCAAAATGATATGTATGGAAAGGGATCAGACTGCAGACAAAATGTGTACGCGCGCACACACACAGTTGTGAGCGCGCAAGCACCCTGCTCCTCTTCCCAGTGTGACGCAGCACTTAATTCTCAGTGCTTTTTTTAATGCCACTGTTGTGGCTACGCAAACACAGCTCTCAGAGGAGGCCGAGGCAGAAACGCACTTAGCTAGCTAGCTGCCTGCCAACCAGGCAAGTTAGCAGAAATAGAACTGCAGTTAAAGGGACCCTGCCACCATGGCTCCCACATCCATGCCAAGCCCCTTCCCTCCCTCCCTCCCCCCTCCGTGTCCTCTTCCAATTGGGTCTTTTTCTCCCTCTCTGCTGCCCTTCTTCATTCTCTAGCACTCTGATCTCGACTGGAGCTAGGGAAAGCTCTGGTTCTGTGTGTCTGTGCTAGCTGTGCCTGCTAGATCACCTGACAGCCCACTTTTTTTTTTTATTAAAGGCACACCACAGGCTTGGCAGTTGTATAACCGCTCAGAGAGTACTGTCGTTTATTTGTGTGTTTTATTTTAATAACTGCTGTCAAATGAGGATTCCATGTATCTCACAGAGTATAAGGAGTATTTACACGTTGTTCTGCTGTTTTACGTCTTTTATGATCTCTATGTTGGGTTTTAGTCGCAGTAATCTTTTTGAAGATCATTCATTTCTGTCTGTCACTGTCTTTGTGGCAAGACACTAATGAAGCTTACTGCCTGCTGAAGTCACCTGATAGGGCAAAATCCTATCTCATGTACTTTCTTTGTGTTTGTGTTCCAGGATCCACTCACGACTGGTCTGCCCTAAACAAAATACAATACATTAACTTGATCATTATTTGACTGTTCATTAACCCTTTTTTTAAGTTGTTATAAAAAACAACAACTATACAATACTGTATTAATTACTCTTTATGAGGATGAATATCACCATAGCAAAAGCATACGAAATAGCACAGTATTAAATGTGTAAATGTCTTTACAAGCTATATTCTTTTTCTAAAGGTGCATATGATTTATACAGTAGTACCTCTGGGTAGGCAAGAGGGGTAGAGAGAGGTGCCAGTCAGTCAGAATTAGGTATGGTAGAGCAATGTGCTCTCTGATTATATAACCAAAATACTGTTTTTATAATGCTGAATGCTGGTTTCAACCTTAAGAGCCATTCCACACACAAAAAACAAACATTGAGGTGTATCCCTTTAGTTTCACATACCTTGTTCAGCAACTTTTTCCATTTCCTATATTATGGAGCTGTGAGACAGACAAAGACATATTGTGACTTTGTTTAAAGGAAACACTGTGAAAATCATTGTCAGCAGATGAGCACTAACTTTCTTTAAACAAACGTGTCTGCTCAGTGCTCTGGCACTTAGAAATACACATGAAAGGAATATAATAACAATTCTACTCAAGGATGTGAACATTTACTGCAAAATGAGTAGACATTGGCTACTTACAAGTGTCTATGACTGTACTGTAAGTTGGATAGTGGTCAGTGAGTCTGATAAAAATCTATCAAACATGGTTTTACTAAACGTTTAAGTCCGAAGCTACTTTTGCTTGCCAGTACTATATACAGCGATATTTCTGCCAATAAGGATGAAATGAACAAACTGTCAGAATATCAATCTTTGCTCTGTCTCTTTAATAAGCTACACTGTTCTAAACAAGGTCTGTCTGCAGTTGTGACGCAGAATGTTCTCTTATGTGCCAAGCTGTAAAAAATAGCTTTGTCTCCACTATCAAATAGTAGTCTTCTGTATGTCAGTTCACCACAATGCCAATTCATTAGACATGAAGGTCGCAATGTCCATATTCAAAGTAAACAATAGATGTCTTTCACTAAAAAGTAATGTTTTATTAACTACTTATTTCAGTGTTTAACTTAACAGTTTTGTGAGATTCAGCTACTAAATTGTAACATAATTGTTGGCTACCATTATAATTATGAATGAGTGCTACAGTAAGATAATTTGTTGGTTAACTACTGAGTAATTGTAAGTCACTTTAGATATAACCATCTGCTAATTACTGTTAATGAATATGCAGTTATGTCATTCTGTTTTACATATTGATGCTAACATGTACTGTAGCATGCGACTAATTCATTTCCCTATGACAACAGAGAAAGGCTAGTTCATCAAAGATTTGCATTTGACTAAACCCACTGTCACAGGCCCTTTGCATTGTTTGCTCCTTACAGATATAGATTTTAACTCAGAAAATGGATAGGGGCCCCTCCCAAAGCTTTACATTACAAAACTGTGATTCAGTGTCGAGCTGTATGGGAAGTGTAAGGGATCTCAGAGATCAGAGCTGTGTTTGCTCTGATGACGAGAGTGGAGAAGTATATTGATCTGAGGATTGAAGGCCTATTTGTTCATTTTGAAGAACTAGATTGCTGCTGTATAAAACCATTCTATATTTTCACGGAAGCCTGGGCTACGAGACTGCGTTTCTTGCTCTTGCAAAAAGAAAACAATATACTAACTAAATACTGCATTTATTACACTATTGTATAAATAATGTTGTTAGACAACTGTATGTAGGCAATACTGTAATATCCTTGCATGCTAATGTTTAAGAACAGTTTGTTTTCCAACAGAGATTTGCTGTGAACTTGATAATTAACACAGGCTAAGATGTATGCAACTGTCCATACTGTGTGTTAATTTTAGCCATGTCATCTCAGAGCCCTGCCCGCCCCACTTCCTAGACCTTAATCTCAACAAGGAAATGTGCCCAGCCAAGCTCAATGGGATGTTGTTCTTTTGAGGAGTATTATTGAATACACATACTAAAAGCCCCACCTCTTTCGTGTATGACACATACAGCATTTCTAAAGGCGGATGAATGCAAACCTATAATTTTAGATACTAGATAATATATGGGGTTGTAGTCTGTTCCATGGAGTTTTGATTTATTTCAGCAACTGTAAACATGAGACATTTATACATTAACAACTGACTGCACTGTTTGGAATTCTTGTAAAATAGTGTGTGATGATGTTTTGTCACTGTCTTGTGAACTTACCTTTCATTTAAGGTCAAACACCTATTTACATTCTGTGAAAAGAGTCACAGCAATTCATAGTTAATGCCACATCATTAATACAACATTATTTTAATATAATATTAATATAAATATCAGTCCACACATGCACAAACATTCAGCTACAGCAGGCTATAAACAAATAAAATAAATGTTGTTTAAACATGTCAGTGCCTCAGTGTCAATCAATTGTTGAGGATTCCAAGATACATTTGTGCCATATCATAATTTTTACACCTATGGTCTTGGGGTTGACTTCAAGCTATGTAAGGCAATTTTCAGCAAACCAACAGTATGTGCCTCAGAAGCCAGCAACAAACCATAAAATGTGCAATCGATGTTACCTGGTCCTTGTAGGTAAAAACATTATTGTTTTATTAGCCTAGACTTTAGAACATGTATGTTTTGTAATGATGTAATGTAATGTTGTACAAATTGGTGGAGTTATAATTTGTTTATAACATCTGTTTCACTTCAAATTCCAGAAGTGCACACTTGCGCCATCATGCGTTAAGTACGCGTCATAGGTTGGAGGGTTTGTTTACATCAGAATAAAAAGTGCGTATTACATAGAAACCTCTGGGTGGATAGAGATGACTCAACGGTTTAAGTAGGTTACAGCAGGATGAATAACAATATAAATGATATTGACATGCACATAAAATACATATATATGCTACCAAATTAAATACATGCCATCATCAAACTGAATTTGCCTAACTATTATTCGATTAACAATCATAATCATTTTAAGTTTATAATAATTACAAGTGTAGGCCTATATACAAAAGTATGATGTTATCAATTTAATTAGTTGCACCAATAGAACAAGGCAATAGCCTATGATGCAATATAAAAACAATGTAAAGTCATAAATATTGTGCCATTTTCGAAATACATTTCCCAAAAATTGTATCAAAATGTCAAGGCAATTAACAAAAATAGTTAATAAGATCAATTATTCAGAAAGTTCTACAACAGCAACTTTAATTACATTCGGCTATTCTGCATTTTAAAATACCTAACAACAGAACAGGGTTAAACTGCTAACGTTAAGATAAAAATACCTTCCATGTTTAAGATGAGGATTTAAAAAGGGTGTAATTTATTGAATTCACAATAAAACTGAACCTTATGACTGAAGATGCAAGCTGGGCCACTCACTCTCGAGGTAAATTGAACTGCGCAACATCCTCTTGACCAACACCTTCTGAGCATCCCGCAGCATCACATACTCCTCCATCTCTCTAGCTATTCTACTCTGGTTCAATTGTATAAAACAAATGTCAAATGTTCAGTATCAGCGTAATTTATTGTGGAATCTTAAACTGCGGAGTTTGACATTTATTTCCGGGTAACGACTAGAACTCTCCCTCGGACTGAATACGCTACAATGACAAACGCTTTGCACAGCTTTTTGCTCGACTATTGATTTGACTGCGAGCGATTAAAATGATCCGTGATGACTTACCTACAGTACACCGCACATCAGATATGCTTCTGGTAGGCCTACTACAAACGGTCACTGCTGCCACAGCCTAGTAAAATGTTTATCTGTTTCGTCCGGTCTCGAAGGTTCCTACCTGGTAATCCATCGCTCGACTTTCACAGGACCAGGACACATTTAATAACCCCGCCTCCTCACACACCCCCGTTTCAGGATTGGCCATTGCGCAAACATGCAGTAATGCGTCGTCACGTCGTCACGTGCTTTTGACGCATGTTTACAAACAGAAGGACTGCAGAATCCTTTCCACTAGAAACAACTGCGTTTTTACCATGTTCATTTATAGTATATGAAAGCTATGTTCCACATGTCCAATCAAATTGACTGTAGGGTAGTCGACAGCTATTCCTATAGTCTTGTTAGTGTTTTCGTTGATGGAAATACCACATAACCTACATAAACATACAGGCTACATAGGCCTAAATAGGCTGCGTAGAGTAGGCGTCCTGTACATACAGTACATACTTACATACACAATACACATACATGTACTGTATACATACATTCATATATACATAAACATATAAATAAATAACTACATTTACAAAATAAATAATGATCAGGAGTACGTAGTTCTTAAACAATTTCAACTACTTAGCCTATCTATATACTGTCATTTGCAATGCACTATTTGTCATGATCAAGTCATCTCAGCAGGGGGCGTCCTAAACCAAGAATAGCCTGTTACTTTACTGGAGGCCTATACTGTCGTTACAATAGCCTAATTATTCTAAAAGGCATTTTAGGAACGTAATCTATGATGGAATTTTATTCTGATAGAGTTCTAGAGAAAAATATGTTACATTTGTATTTGTTATTGACTGACTTTACATTTTATGACTCAACAGGATTAGACCATTTCAGAACAATGCATTGTTCTGTGTTAGGTGCATTGTTAAGGATGCTAAAGTCAGCTAATGAATATAATTGATCTACTGTAAGGCTTACAGACTCATATTTTAAGTGAAGCTACAATTCTCTCAAGCCCTTGTGCACTGGAAAAATAAATGGACAACAGCTTCCAGATTGTTTCCTGCAGCAGATGTTCCCAAATAGACATAAATTACACCACACAATTCTGTTATGTGGGAAACAGATGGATTGTCACTTTAAACCTTCTCACTTTACTGGCTGTGTATATGAAAACAGATCATTCCATTTTCACTGTTAAATCTGTATTTTAATGACTGTATTCGTTTATTGCGCTTAGAGACATTTCTCGATTGCTAAATATAAGTCAGCATCTCATTTTACAGACAACAAGATTCAACAAGGAACACAGACTGTGTTACAAGCTTGCTTGGTGAGATCTCATTTGTGTTCCAAGCTATGGCCTTTGGGGAGGTTTGGCTAACAGGACAAGCCTGAAAGGGTGTTTCTAGTCACTCCCTAATGTGCGTACAGTACATCATTCAGCAGGGCCCCATAGTAACTGTGTTGCAGTGGACCCTCCCTTAATGTGGATCTCATCACCAAAAAGAACATGGGAAACATTATGCATTCTGTTTTGATGGAAAATGACAGCATAAGCATGCTTCTTTTTAATAATAAGTACAGTATATGGTGTGTATTTTGGGCGTGTGTGTGATGAATTTCATTGCTCAGAAGAATGGTAATATGAGAAGGACTGTTTTTGTTTTATCTTTTGCTTCTTTGATTCTAATATGAAAAAATATTAATTGTCTCACATGTCCCATGCACAGTATAGGCCTACTTTGGTTTTAGTTGTTGGTTGTTATTGTGTCTAGTGTAAATATGTGCCTATATTTTTGTGTGAAGCTTTCTGTACCGCACTGTATGTAGAGTGGTATGTATTTGTATTGCATGTTAAGCAAATGTAGGAATGCAACAGTGAGCTACAGTACACATTTGACTACTTCCTATATAAAATCTCATTTATCTAAGTGACTAAATACTGCAGCTATTTCTGTTCAGCCAACCCGCCTGCGAAGATGTGAAAACATGTCGAGTCATTTCTTATATTGATTTACTATGCCATTTCATATGGTGTGTATTGAGTGCAGTAAATTGCAAAATGTCCTGTGTTTATTGTACTCCACAATAACAACACATACTCACAAAGGAAGGCCATGCTTAAGCAACCAATTCTCCAATCACATCTCTGGCTCCTAAGATAATGTTGCATCTCTCCAGCTCAGCAGCGATTGTTCTAATCTGTTTACTCTGATCTTGAAGACACAGAACCCAGGGATTAGGATGGTCCTGCTTTATGTTTGGTTGGTTCTGTTGTGGAATGTTGTTAAGTTGTTGTGTATAGTTGTTGTTTAGTTGTAACGTTGCAGCCAGTTTAAATCCACAAAGAAACAATATATATATATATATATATCGTTCTTTGTATATATAGGTAGTTAGAGAGAGAGAAGAGACAGTAAAACTTTAAAATTACTATGAGTTCATATTTAATTTAAAGTTCATATTTAATTAAAACTTGGTCAAAGTGGGTCAAAAGTAAAGGTTTGAGGACTTTCTTTCCCAAGTAACTAACAGTTTGGGCAACAGGGTAATGTTATACTGTAGCCACACAAGGCAGTTTGACCTTTGTCTTCCCTATTTCCCATTTCCCCACCCAGTCCACCATGACACCCCGATATTATCATAACATCCACCAGAGGGAAGCTGTGGCTCTCCTTTGGTATGAGCAGGGAAAACATGACGTGTCTGGCAGCTGGGGCTATACAGTACATTAGGGGTGGACCCACCCACAGTGAAAACAGCCAGCTGAGTTCATAACCATACACTACATATAGCGCATGTATGGGTGGGGGTGATAATGAGACAGAGGTTTTTGGTCAATGATATGATAATATCATATACAGTAAACAAGTCATTATCATGCTATTATGTTATTATTGATAAAATGGCTATGGCTGTTATCAAAATACAAAATAAATCATTACAAGATTACTATTTGATGTTACTTTTTAAGATATTAGATAAGACATGCAGTTTAAGACTACTATTTAGAGAAATGAATTAATGTATGTGTCTGTGTGTGTGTGTTTGTGATGGATACCTTATTGCACCTACAGTATACGAGAGCGAAGGGGATTTGAAAAGAGAAAAGTTTGGGAAGGAAATTTAAAGCCGATAAGAAATACATAACAGATAACAAGGAGTAGACAATAAAAAAAGAACATATGGCGCTGAGAGTCTACTGGGTGGACCCTGACCCTGCATTCATCCTAATGCAGACACAAGCATAAGACCAGCCCCATACTGTATGTTACTGCAAAAGAAAAGAAATACTTTCCTTGCAGGGTGTGGAAGGGGGTGCGGGATCCAGAGGGGTGATCTTGTTATGAAAGAGAGATGTGTTAATGTATCCCAATTGCCTGACTGACTACACACACACATACATGTACGGTATGTACAGTACAGTTAATTAATTAATCTGTCAAGTGGACAGACACTAGACCAGAACATGACGGGGTTGACAGATTCAATTGTGCATGTAAGGTTTCAGCATTTAAACAGACATTTGCAACAAAGACAAGCAAATTACTAGTTGCCCTGTCAGTTTTGTGGCCAGCACGCTGGCATGCGGTCATTATGAACGTGGCTAGGAAAGACAGCTGGGGGATGTTTTCTCAGCCCCACCCAACAACGAAAGACAAAACTGTGTGAAGTGATGTCATTACTACAGCTTATACAAAGCAGCTGTGCGACCTTATGGGTTGTATGACATAGACATTCCAAGCCTGTGAGACCATTGGTGTACGTGTGTGTATTCTGGCAGTGTATGTCAAATCAAAACGTATGAATTCATCTGATTTCAGAATCAGTTTAAGTAACGATATCTAGACAGCAAGCCATTTTGCACAGAAATTGAACCTGGTGATCTTTCTTTTCAGTTGTTTATTAATTTTTTATTTTTATCATATTGGAATGATAGAAAGTATGAAAAAAGAAGAAACAATATACAGTAATCCATTCATGTCTGCAAATTATTTCTTTCTGTTTGATATTCTGTTTGACACAAAACATTGCTATGCAGAAAAAAACAAGGGTTTAATTTTGTCTTCAGTTTTAAACATATCTTATTATAATAAGGGAAATATTAGATTAAGAATGTTCAACATGTATGTTTGAAGACAAAAGTAAACCCTTGACGATCCATGCAGGATCTAACATCGTAATGATCGTAAAATGAAAGCACTACTTTTTGAAAGGTAAACATACTGTACAAGTATGAACTGAATATCTTTGGCACATAATAAAGCAAGGGTGAGTACACAGCATTAACACAATGATAAAAAAGAAATGACATATTCATATCATATTATACAAAACTGCTCAATAAAATACTGATATTAGAAAAAGATACTACCTAAAATATATAATACCAAAAATGGGACAAGGGGATGAGTAGAGTAGACAAATAAAGCTCTCCAATGGCAACGGCCAAGACAGTCCCCTGTCTGTAAATTAGTCTCAAGGTTTAAGGGCCACAGTGGTCAGGCCTGTTTCATTCTTGTCAGCGTTTTGACTGTTCTCAGTACAGCTTGCAGTTCAGCTTGCAGTGATGAGGTGGCGATTGCCTGGCACCATATGCAGACAGCGGTGAGGATAAAGCACCATTAGAGTTCTGCACTGCTCGCACAACTCTGCAAGCTATCACTTTGTCAACTCACTTTACATAACAGTTTTTAACAACAATGTCACAAGCACATTCAGATACAGTATACTGTAGTCACTCACACGGGCACATATACAAACAAAATATACATGACATAGACATACATTAGCAAGAAGAGTATGAACGCATGTATGGACACATTACATACTACAGTCCATGCACAGTACAGATAGTACATACAAACACATCCAGTCAAGGATATGTTTTGTTTCCCCACAGTAAACAAAACAAAGAAGTTATTTATATTTTGAGATATTGGTGCTTTTTAAACCTGATGATGTGTGACATGGGGTTGGTTGTATTGCTGGGGGGGGGGGGGGTTCACCAGTTAACCTAAGGCCACCAGTCAACCTGGGAGGCAGAGGTGAATATTTAACAATAAAAACACACACCATTATCAAACTTAACCACTGCCTGCCCAATGTGTGTTGTCGCTTGTTCTTCATCCCGACACAGACACACGAGTGCCTTCATCATCATCATCGTCATCATCATCATCATCATCATCATCGTCATCATCATCATCATCATCATATGTTGTATAGTATCATCAGTATCACCCTTATTTACTCATCAGTTACTATTTTGTCTTTAGTGGGACGTTCCTGGGACCATAACAGTGTTTGTACCAGACCTAGTTTTCACTGTGCTGCGGGCTGTCCCGGAGGAAGTGGACAGGTGAAGATGTTTGTGTGTGTGTTTTGTGTGTGTGTGTGTGTGTGTGTGTGTGTGTGTGGTCTGAGTGGGGTTGTCGGGATGGGTGGTCTCAGCTCTCCAAAATACTCCTGCTGTCCCTGGGATCTCACAGCTCGGTGTCTGCCGTCTTGGCGGAGGAGTGGCCATTGGAAGGAGGGGCCTCAGGTGTGGGCTCAGGGGTCTCGCCATTGACGCTGGGCTTCTCCTGGCTTTCAGGTTTGTCAGGGGTGCTGAGGGGGGCCACTGACACCAGAGTGTTGCCCTGGTTCTGCTCGTCGACTGGGTAGGCCTCCTCCGCCTGCAGACACATACACACACACACACACACACACACACACGCATGCGTTTCTTATGTGGTCTATATGATGTGATGCTGAAAAACCAGCTGTGTCTGGCTGGGAGATGAAACAGTGAGATCTGAGGCAGAGAGAGCAGGGCGTAGGCCTCTGGATAACGCGCCACACGCACATGCTAACACGCACATGCTAGCACGCACATGCTAACACGCACATGCTAGCACGCACATGCTAGCACGCACACACACACACACACACACACACACACACTGTCGTTGTTTCACTGGTAGCTTGCCAACAGTGTTTTGCAAATTGGTAACAAGTATATAGTTGCTGTCCATGTCAAGTGACCTAAAAATAATACATATTTGTTGCGTCAATTGTTGTTTACACATGAACACACAAACGTCGGAAGAACTTCACCACTCCGACGTTCCTAGAAGTGTATACGTGTTTGTTGAGCCACAATGATCGTGCCTGTGCCTTGTAGAATGCAAAACAGTAGTGTAACTTATGTTGAAAGTATTTGAGTATTACAGTATGGACTGTATCATTTCTGCCTTAAAATGGGAGGTATAGTCTAGTGTTGTGGGTGTTGGGCTCCCAGCTGAAAGGTTGTGGGTTCAAACCCCAGAGTTGGCCTTCCTGTAAGCATCCTTGAATAAGATGCTTAACCCCCTCACCTCCTTGTAACACATGTAAGTGTACTCATTGTCACATGGGATAAAAGTGTCTGCTGAATGACCTACAACGTAATTGTATTAAAACACTCAAAAACACATGGTGCTTAGTCTCCACGCTGCCGCTACTAAGTCTTACAAATAATGTACAGCCAGGTACTGAGGCCAGGCACGTTACCCAATATAAAGCATCAGTAACACTGTATGTTCAGTATGATGAGAGGTGTTGTGCTCTTACCAGCCTCACGCCCTTAGCATCAGTGCCACGGCGTATCTTCAGGCAGTAGCCTCCGATCAGAGCCGCTGCTAGGAACAGACCAGCGAGTAACACCCCCACAAACACTGTGGATCCTGCTGATGAAGGCTTCTTAGTCTCGGTTAGACCCAACTGCACACAAACCATGCACACACGCACACAGGTACACACACATTACAGTACACAAAGTGATTTTGAGGGTTGCTGTCTAAATGTCTGTTATGTTTTAAAGGTACACATATTCATCTAAATATATATTTGAGCCGAATCGTTTACATATTAGGGTGGCTTATGCTAGGCTCTATCATTATCTCCTTACCAATGGCTTTGTTTGTATTCACATTGCTTATGCATATACTGTACTGTACAGTATTATATGTTTAAGGGAGATTTTAAAACGTTATGATTCACATGCCCACAATGTTTAATTTATTGCCAATAAATATGCATGATAATGAATAAATAATGTGGCTGAGAGTGAGTTTTTTTATAAACATAGTGGTTAATAGTGTTTAGCAGTGCAAGTGTACCTGTTCTTTCAATGTTACACTTTGAAGAGCTCGAACCAAAGTAGTGAAATTAGCTGCATAGAAAGAGTATAATATTATCAGTACTTTTCAACATGTATTTACCAAGTGCCATTCAGTAGCACCTCATTGTAAAATGGATGAATTTCTGCGTTTGTCATGGTTCAGGATTCTCACCGTCAGGGCTGGCCACCAGGATGGTGTTGTTCTCCTGGAATATGTTCAGAGTACAGTTGGACAGGAAACACCAGTGTGCAGAGTTTTCCTCAATGATCTTCTTGGTGTCCTCCTGTAAGAATTTCATGGTCTAAGTCAGTACAATTATTTAGTCATCATATATTTAAAATGCCTAAAGTAGCAGCAACTAAAACGATAATAAATTGAAACCTTTTTTTTCACAAAAAGAAAGAACAAAACTTTTTTTTTTATAATTATCAATTATTTTCATGTTATATTATGAAATACACTTGCACAAATTACTGACTTGAACGTAAATTGAACCCAAAGATAATCCATTCCAGAAACCCTTCTGTGCTTACTGAGTGAAGATGGTATACAGTATGTTATATTTCTCTGGGGTCATCATTAGGGTGGAGGACTGTGTTATGCATCTGAATGTGAGTGTGTGTGGGTGTGTGTGTGTGTGTGCGTGTGTGTGTGTGTGTGTGTATGTGCATGTGTGTGAATTGTTCCAGGCTTATTTGCGCATGAAGACTTTTTTGTGTGGACTGGCCTCAACTTGTGGACCACGCCTTCTCACTTCCCTCTGAGCCCTGGGCCGTGAAGCTATGAAATGCACAAGCTTGCGGGGAGTGCTTTCTATTCTCTGTAATGTGATTTAGCTTCTCCCCCAGAGGAACTCTATGAGCAATCCCTGGTTCCTGTATCAGTCAGTTGGGCGGAGGCCCACAGCTGGCCTCTCTTATATGGCCCAGCAACAGGCTGCATCAACCCCACCTCTTATTCCCTCATATGGATCTTCCACCCAAAGCTTATCTTGATGCAGCCCAGTAACATTCTGTTCTCTTTTCAAAGTGTATTTCTGTATCTGTATCTTACATGAACATTTTTCTTATTATATGTTTTCTGTGGACTGAACTTTAACTTTCCTGTTGTCCTCGAGTTTCAAACGTCAAATCATTTTTTTGCCAGAAGATGATCTGATTGTGTATGATTGTGTGGCTCTCTACTGTCAGTTTTGTGTGTATTTATTTCTTTATTGTTTCTTTATGTATATGGACAACAGTAGGGGTTTGTGCCGTTTGAACCACACAATGTTCTGCACCGAGTTAAGTGTAAATTTGTATGTTGTAAATACCCATCATAAGACAATATAATTAAGATTTGATACATGAAGCGATTAAAGTGCCTAGCCAAGGGGTTTTGCAGCATTAGCTTTTTCCCAGAGTAAAACTACATTTCCATAAGCCCCATTGCCTCGTCGCTAAGAGTTTATCTCCATCGTGAGGTGTGTGAGTGAATACAGTAGGAGTTTAGCGCAAACATCATTATAGCAATGATATAACATGTAGTGCTTTATCCAATAAATTGCTAAATCTATGCAGCAGACCTGGTAGCAATCATTTGGAATAATTATGATAAAATGCAAACTTTATAATGAGTGCTGTCAAGACGATTCAGTACAGCATTCACAGACTGACACTTGCAAAAACAATAGCCTGGGATTTTCCCATGAGCATGTTGGCAAGCTGATTATATTTGTATGGCTTTATGACTGATGTTTAGTTTCAGAATAAGTTGAACAGATGACTTGCAGCTGTTCCCAGCTCTGTGGACATATACACTGACTAGATAAATAGATTCAGACATTGTTCAGATGTTTATAAGAGGTTTATGATTTTATAAACCTCTCAAATGTTTCAAATATTTAGTAGCAGGTAGGGTGAGACATATTGCTCAAGGTTATTATGTAGAGGTACTGTAGGCAATGTCAGGGATTGATTCACACTCTCAACATATGCATAATCATCACAAAAATAATGTAAAAATCCCTTGTCCTATCAATCCTTTGTTAGTGGCCTGTCAGTAACACAAGCTTTAAGAGTTACAGCTGCTAAAGCATGTCTGAGAAACAACCTGCCTTTATAAGCTCTATATTTGAAACAGATGTGTCTTCTGTCTCTGAGAGGAATAAGCCACTTCCTTCCGGGATAATGTGCAGAAGCACAGGTCAAGACCAGCCAAACATGCCAATCGACAGGTGCTTTGGCCTAACAGTTTGGTCAACAGGAGTAACAAACTGTTACATGGGAGAAGGAAACAGCCTATTATGGTGTTTAATGGTAACTTTAATTAGTTGTATATTTTATTCATTTGTTCTGCTTTCTCACTCCGCTGACAATAGCTTCTAGCAAGGCAGAACACCACATAGAAAAGCAGATGCTGTATTGTTATGAATCACAAAGAAGTATGATGAGTTACAGCAAAATAGAGGAGAGGCAGAGAGAAGAGAGCGGAGAAGAACAAAGTTAAAAGATTTGATTTTTAGTGTTGATTACATTCATGGTTAAACCATATTTTATGTTATTTAAGTTATTTATTCCAGATACATGTATTTTACTGTCCTGAAAAAATACTGACATGTTGTGATACTTACACAGTTACTTGTTTTTACGACAGCTGAGACAACACTGTCCACCTCCATATCTTTCTTTTCAACACATGTAACTTTGGGCTGCAGTCAAGTCAAAAGAAGATAGAGAACCCAATGAGGAACATTAAGCCATATAGAGGTTTACAGTACAATGTAAATGTTGCCTGTCAAACAATAATAATTATAGAATTATATATTGTTAATAATATAAAAAAAAACATTAAGAAATAATACAACTTAATTAACAGCAAATGCACATAATAGAGCATAAACATTATAATAGTAATGAAAACTAAAACTACACCTCAAAAGACAGAGTGAAATAAACACCCCAAAACATATTGTCATGACATATCGGGCCTGAACCCTACTGTGATCACCAACAACAGTACTGCACCACTGGCCACAACAACAACAGCAGCTCAGCTAGCATCACTGTTTTACTGATTAAAACTCAATGTTAAATAAATTGCTGGTGCCCCTGCGACCCAACCTTAGATAAGCGGTTGAGGATGGATGGGTGGATGATAGAACATTAAAACACTAACCAAAATACACAATATGCCTATAAATCAAGGCCTCTAGTATTGGATTATAAGTACTGCATATTATAATTTGGCTCCACCACTAACATATACAGTATTTGAACAAAATAAAATAAAATGTGCATGCAACATGGTTGGATGCACATTTTACAAATATTCCTGCTTTGGGACAATAACTTGATCCGATCTCAGAATATACATCTGACAGCCATTGATGCAATGGCTGTCAGATGCACCTGAGAAGGGAAAATTCATGTGATTTAAATATTGTATAGATATCTTAGAAGATTTTAGATTTTAGAAGATATTTAAGAAGAGAAACATAATTCTTGTTTATTTATCTGCTTTTTGTCTTTT